>LGRX02026485.1:0-45181 GCA_001247695.2 Cymbomonas tetramitiformis | reverse complement strand
AGAAAAGAAAAAGAAAAAACCACGCCCTGTTGGGCGTGTGAGTAAATTAATTTCCCAGGCCCTACTCTGGGCCTAGACAAGTTACCAGAGGTGCAGATAAGTAAATTACTTCTCCTATGGCTACGTGTGTGCAGTCGAATTGCTAGTTTATCACTAGTTAGCACTAAGATGGGGAAGGATGCTTCTATTACATGAGCAGCAGTTGCTCCCACTCCGATCCGGCTGCTGCCTCTTTTGTGTGGGCAAAGGATTCTATTTGTCGATCTGTTTCCGGCAGTCTTGCCCCCCCTGCTTATTTATTTATCGGTGCAGAGTCCGATGATGCCGCTGAGGATTTTCTTACTTTCCCCACTGCAGCCCGCTGCAAGAGATCCAGCTATAAAAACCTTTTCAGGAAAAGTGGGTCTCGTGCGCGGCGCTCTTCTTTGTTCTTCTCCACCGGGATGTTAATACCTCATCACACCTTATAGGCTATTGCGAACTTTATCACACCTCATAGGCTATTGTGAACCTTATCACACCTTTTAGGCTATTGTGAACTAGTGTCGATTACTGAGAGAAGGGGGCGTCTTTCGATGCCAGCTGTCGCAGCTAGCTAGGTGTGGGACTCTGCAGGATTGACTTGTACGTATTTAGCCTCTGAGACCCTGGGCGCTTTTTTGATTTGTCAGGTGGTTTCGAAGCTGTGGGCAGTGGCTCTGAGCGTTTGCGTGTCTGTAGGCGTTTGTGATTCTCCAAAAGGTTCCTGTCACCACGGTCACTTGGGGTGGCGACACTGTGTGCCTGTTTCGTTGTTTCCCGATGCGTCCGTAGATTTGCAGTTGTTGTGTCTGCAGTAGCCATGGCTTCAGGTGGAGATTCCGTTGGTTTCGTCCTCGCAGGCTGCTCTGCGCCACTATTTACAGATTGTCTCGCCACTCTATTTGCGTTCCGTAATATTTTCCGTCTGACTGTTTTCGCGCTAGGACCCTGCTGAGATGCGGTTCCTAGTGGGGTGTTGTCGCGCCCTCTTTGATTACTTTTCTTCTCTGAGATGATGGCACTTTCTGCTGTGGCTACAGTCGCAACTGCGTTGGCGCCTACTAGCCTAACTGCCTCGAGCAGATTTTTTGTCACTACTTGCGAGTCTGTGAGATTTGTAAGACATGATTCCGCTGCTGCGTCTGCCTCCACCTGTTGCAGTGCGGTAAAATTCCTTTCTGTTACTTTCAGTAAGCGCAGCGCTGTTGAGGCGCTACTCATTATTTGTTTGAGATGGACTTCAAGACTCGTAAGTAGCGGCTCAGCAGCCGAAGATTTCCGGCCGTATTTCGACATACTGAGCTCCGCTCGTCTCAAAAGGCGTCAAAGATACCACGTGAGTATCATAAAAACAAAAATAAGCCGCTGAACATCCATAATATTTATCAAAATAAAATTGACATAAGGCGGCGAAAATTTTGCAGACGCGTTTGCCGGACGTTGAAAAGTGTGTGTGCCGGATCTTGTCATGCTCTCCAGTTGTCTAATGGAGTTGGCACTGTCCGTGCAAATGGTGAGTCCGTTGCCACTTGGTGGTGGCGGGAGCGTCACCGCTTTTTGTATGGCGAGAAGTTCGGCTCTGTTCACCTCTTGGTCCTCGCCTTCCCATCGAATCATGTGGGCCTCCCCTTCCCCGGTCCTGGGGTCCCATACCGCAGCTCCTGAGGCCCATTCTTTGCCTCCTTCTTCTGTTTCTATCTCTCTTTTGCTCCCGTCCGTGTAAAGGTACGAGGTTGCCTTGTGTGCCCTTTCAGGGGAGGGGTACGTCAATTGGGTTGGTGTGTCCCTCGGGGCTTGGTTCCTGGGGTCCTCTGTTTGGTCTCTTGTCAATTCCCATCTCCTTCCTTGGGCTCCCGGTTCGTGTTCGGGCCAGAAGTCAGTGGGGTATCTGACAACTTTTGACCTCGCTACTTTGTCCCATATCGTTTGGGCTTCATTCTGTCTTGTAAGCCTGGTGTGTAAAGTGTTCGCTTCCACCACCTGTTGTACGGTGGGGGGGTGTATGTTCCATTTGCCTCCTCTACTTCCGGGGAGGAGTTCCCATTTGGCTGGTCCTTCTTCCACGTGGAGGTGGCTGTCTTCCCACCAAGTTTCCACTTCCGCTTGTACGTTGCAGCACTGGGGGCAGAGGTCGTTCCGCAAGTGTGGCCCTGTGCTGCACATTCTTCCCATTGCATTCGTCATGTCCTTTGTCTTAATTTCCGGGAGTTCGTATCGCTGCCATGGTCTTGTGTCCACCACGCAGTCTACACTGGGGGTGCGTCCTTCTTGGTTTGGTTTATTCGCATCGTGTAGGTTTGCCTCCCTCATCGGCTGTTTGACAGCTGAGGTGGTGCGGACCTTGCTTTGCGGGCAGGTTGTGAGTGCCCTCCTTATACAGTCTGCGGCAGTGTCTGGGTCCCCGCAGTGTGCTTGCCATCCTTCTTTGTTGGCCACTATCAGCACCCGGAGGTTAAAGTTGCATTGTTTCGCTTGTTGGTGGGTGGCACCCATCCAGTGGTCAGGGGGTAGAAATGTGAACTTGCCTTGTGGTATTTCTAATAGTTCGTGTATTAGGTGCCCCGCATGTGCATTGTAGAGCTTCCTGTACGGGGTTTTCTCATATGTCGGGTACACCCCGACCCCGAACACCGGTTCTTGTGTGGTGGTGGCCGCTATGGCAAAGTCCAGTGCCTTTTTGAGGTCCTGTGGCGTGTATTCTGGGTTGAACTGGTAGGCTCCCAGTTTCATCCAGTTTGCTGTCCAGGCTGAGCCTCTGGCCCCGAACACCTTGTCTCTGTCATACTTGGCGTAGTACGTTGTGGTGTTGTGGTGGACATTGAGGGGTGAGGCGAACAGTTCGGTGGTAATTCCGAATGCCTGTTGTAGTGCCCTTTGCAGCTGGGCAGGGAATGTCCAATGGTTTTGCAGGTTCTTTTTCCGTTCTTCCTTTTCTTCTTTGCTTGAGTACCTAATGAGGAGGTGCCCTATTTCCTCCTCGAACGTGGAGACCTGTATTTTGTGGTCCTCCCACATTTCAGTGCGTAGTGTGCGCTGGTGTGGGGTTTGGTGGTCTGTGGTACCCACTGCCTGGGTGTACCTTTCGTGTAGTCTGAGAAGCTTTTCTTTCGTGAGGGTGCCTATGTATTTCCCATTCCTGTGGTAGCTGTGGGCGAGTTCCCCCTCCAGCCGTATCTGGCAGTGGTGCCCTCTGTTGTCCACAATGTCTTGTTCTGGGTTGGTTTCTGTCGGGTCCAGTGTTAGGTTCTCTGCATGTAGTGTGGGCCAGGCCTGTCCCAGGTGCGGCCTTCCGGCCAGTATTTCTCTGAGGCCTGTGGGGTGGGTCACCTGGGAGCCCCTTGCTCGCAGTCTTCTGTTCAGGGTTGGGAAGGTGGTCGCGCTTTGGCCCCTTCGTTTGGCTAGTTTCAGGTAGTCGGTTATGGTTTCCCTTGTACTCCACGAGTAGGAGTCATCCCCCTCTGAGTGTCTCCACTGGGTTCTGTACTGCGTCACCAGGGAGTATGGGTCTGTTGGGTCAACGAGTAGGGTCCTCATTGCCACAATCTCTTTCGGTTTGTCAATCGTTCGGCCTTTCTCGAAGCCTGTCTCAAGTTTTTCGGCCATGGGGTCTATTTCATCTATCCATTTAGTTTGTGAGCGTGTGTGGAGGGGCTGGGGTTCTTCCTCTTCCTCCCCCGGTACTGGGCCGGTATTCTCCGTTTCGTTAATCCTTGTAAGCGGGTGCAGGGAGAGTTGCCTGTGAATCTCTTCCCTGGGGACCAGCCTCGCCTCCCATTCCGTCATTTTTGCCCTCAGCTGCTCCGAGTTGAGGCGTGGGAGGTTAGTTCGTATTGCGTGGGAGTCCAGCGGCCCCTCCCTGGGCATGCTCCTGTATTGTTGCTTCAGCTGTCTGTTTGTGAGATTGTCGTAAAAGTCCCCCGGCTTCGCTATGTCCCTCGGTTGGGCTTCGCATAGGTATGGGTATAAGTGTGCTAGGCCTTTTGCTATGGCACTGCGGTCTGTGTTGAGGGTTGCATCTGTGCATTGTTCCCTGCCGTTCACCTGGCTAATCGCATGTTGGCCATCTCGGGTAGTGAGGAGCGCTAGGTCCGGGAAGTGTGCAAAAAGTTTGAGGCACGTTGTGAAGTTTATCGCAGTTGGCGTGTCCTTGGGTATTGTGAGCCTGGCAGTTTGGTCTGTGCACATCGCCTGCCAGTCTGGAGGCATCGGTATGTCCCCATCAATTATTTTGCCTGCTTTCGTTTTTCTTGTTGTTCCCTCCATTTCTTTGTCGGACTTCTTTCTGGTCGCCCCTTTTAGCTGTTCCATTATCTTCGGTATTGGGGTTTGGAGTTGTCTGAGCATCCCTTCCGTCCCCTGGGGCGTGATGTTGTATCTGAGTAGGGCATTGAGTTTCCTCAGTGTGTTGTGTTTTGTTTGGTGCCCCCCCCAGAGTTTGTCGAGGTCTGTACAGTTCCTGCGTGTGGTGCTGTGGTATTCTACCAGTCCTCTAGTGGACCTGCTGACGTGGGACATTCTGAGTCTCGACTTTAGGTTTATTTGCCTCCACGCCGGGCCTCGTACCGTCCCCTTGTCTTCTTCGCTGTGCATGGCCTCCAGTAGTCCGCTCCAAATCGACTGGGCGTAGACTGCCTGGAGTGGCACCATTCCCAAGCCGTACTTTTCCTTTTCCTGTGTGGTGAAAATGTTTGGCGTTCCGTTGCGGGGCAGGCCTTGTATATTCTTTGTGGCCCCCCCTATTATTTTGTTGAAGTCGTCTATTTCGCCCGCTGTGTACAGCCCTAGGTGCAATCCATATCTGAATTTCCCCAGTATTGCGGAGTGAAGGGAGTATTCCTTTTGGTCAGGTGTCAGAGGGGAGCGCAGCAGAGCTTGTATTCTGTGGTTCATCTCTTCCTTAGCGGCCTCTTTCTCTTTGTCCCACCTGCCTGTGAATGCAAGTAGTACTCCCAGGTATTTGTACGTGTCGTCTGGCTTGAGTACCTTGAAGTGGCTTAGCTTACCGTCCAGTCCCAGCATTTTGAGGTCTTTATGGAGTTGTTCAGGTATGGAGACCCCATTTTTTATGCCGGTTATGGCTGACTTGGTGAGGTTAATTTTGAGTTCGCTCCACTGTGAGAATGCCTGCAGTTTGTGTAGCTGAGCTCTCATGTGGTAAATCGTAGGGCATAGTATGAGTAGGTCGTCAACAAACGCCCCTGCTGTCGTCCTGAGGGGGCCCAGCCTTTCTTGTTCTGCTGCATACTTGTGTTGGTACCCGTGCTCTCCCACCTCTAGCCATCTTAACAACGGTTCCTGGTATATTATGAAAAGGAGGGGGCTCATGCTGTCTCCCTGGAGGAGTCCTCTTTGCACCTGTACAGTTTTGTGTGAGGTTTCCCCTCCTACTCTGGTGTTCATGGACATTGTGTCATGGCTATGTGTACCTAGGACATCCCGCACCACCTGTGTGAGTTCGTCGGGTATTCCAAGGTACTGCATCGTGTGGAGTAGTTTGTCGTGGTCCACTGAGCCGTACGCGTTTTCGAAGTCTACATACAGGCCATGCAGTTCTCTTCCTGAGACGTTTGCATCCTCAATCGCATTGGTTACTCTGGTGAGTTGTCGAAGCGTGTTCCTTTTTTCCCTTGAGCCTTCCTGCGCCTGGGCTAGTATTCCCTGCGTTTCGCAGAACGTGGAGAGCATGTTTGCTATCTGCGAGGTGTATAGTTTGAATACCCCTTCGAGCAGGGCTATGGGTCGGTAATTTTGCTGTAAGGTGACATCCCCTTTCTTGTGGTGGAAGCAGAATGTCCCTTTTTTCCAGGTGAGAGGGACATGCTTGCTGTTCCACATTTCCAGCATGAGTGCGTGTAGTGCATCATGGAAGTCCTCTGGCATGTACTTAAGAATTTCATTCGGGGTCCTGGTGGGGCCTGGTGCCTTGTTGTTGTTTAGGGTGTGTACCGCTTTGGTGTAGCCCTGTCGACTTATTGTGAGGTCCAGCCCACTGGGGTCTGGTCTTGGCATCTTTATGAGGCGCTCCCTGTGAGCTGGGTCTTCCCATGGTGGAGGTTTCGAGTCGGGTGGACTTCGGTGCTCCATCCTGTATGGTGCCGAGTGAGCCATGTGGTCTGCTAGTGCGTTAGCGATGTTCCCGTGGCCTACAGCCAGGTTGCCCTCTCTGTCCTGTAGAGCCTGTATGTTCGCTGTGGGGGCATGGCCTGTTTCTTGTGCCTTGGTATATATCCTTTTGTGGTATCTTTTTTGGTTGTTCCAGTATTCCTTTACTGTTTTGTTGTTGTGTCTTTGCTTGGCTTGTTTCCAGTGCTGCATTACTACCTTGTGCGCTGCCGACCTTTCTTTTTTGGCCTCCTCAGTAAGCCACGACACCCATTCTTTTGCATCTGCATTGTCCCTGTCCGTTGGGCCTTTCATTTCTCCCTCTTTCAGGCTTCGGAGGGTTGAGTGTTCCGTGTGCGGGTTTCGTAGGTGTCGTTTGGTTTGCTTGTGCCTCCGCATCTTGAGTATTGCGGCGTCCCTTTCCTTTCTGTCCTTTTTGCTCATTAGCAGGTCTTTTCCTACTCGGCTGGAGGTGCCTCCAACCGTAGTAGTTGGCAGTTCGTCGTCCTGTAGCGCACATTTGTTCGCCTCGGTGAGTATGTTTAGTACTGTTTCCCCTGCTCTGTCTATGGTGGCGTGTGCCACTTGCCTGTTGTCCTCTTCCCTGCATTGTGTGGCCATCTCTGTTATGCGTTTCAGTTCAGCGGTTCTGGCATAGTCGTGTGTCCTGAGGAGGACGCTTTGGAGTGTTTCCCTGTGTGTTTTGTTCAGGGGCGTGTTCAGCTTTACATGCCCTGGTTGGGGGTCGCGGTCCACATATGGTTCGTGGGTGTCTATGCTGTCCAGCTGGAGGGTTGCTAGGCTTACCATCTCGTGGTCACTCGTGTGGTGCCGGGTGAGGTGTGTGGTGTCCCCCATCTCGTATTGCGCCTGCTTGTTCCTTGGTGCAAGCCATCTGTCAATGTTCCTGTGTTTCGCCCAGTTAAGTGTGGTATCGACTGGCGGGCCTACATTGTGGAGGTCTAGCTCCTCCGCAAGTTTCGTCCATTGCTTGTCGGTTTTTGTCATTCCTCTACCTGTGCTGGTGTTGCTCGCATTGAGGTCTCCTCCTATGACCACATGTTCGTTCGCCTTTCCCGCAGTTTTCCTGAGCAGGTTGGTTGTGTACTTGAGTATTTTGTCCCTGGTTTTCCACTCCTCTGCTCCTGGTGGGTTGTAAACGCCTAGCACGTGGTACATCACCTTTCCGGGTAGGTGCAGCACCACATGTAGGAGGTACCCCTCGAGGTGTCTCGCAGGGACGACATGGTGGTTGTGTGCGTGGCTGTAGGGGTTGCCGAGGAGTATTGCCACTCCTCCTTTCATTGCCTGTTCAGCCGTGCCTTCTGCTTTCTGCACCTCAGTTTTGGTGCCTATTGCAGTGTATTGCATGTCTCTAAATCTTCTCATTACACTGTCGTGTGCGTGTTTCACTTCCGTGAGTACAATTACTTGTAGACCCTGTTGGTTTTGGCTTCTTTTGTTAATGACTTCGGCAAGGTCAAGGCAGGCATCACTTTGTCCCGCCACATTCCATGTGAGCATGTGTAGACGGTCCTTTCCTATGTCAGTCTTTATTGGTTCTGTGAGAGGGGTTTGGTATTCTCGGGAGTCCTGGCATGCCTCTGGTGTTTCCAGTTGTGTGTCCGCGAATCTTTCCCAATGTGCTGTTGGTTCGTCCTGTGTTTGCTCCCCTTCTTCGTTTAGGTGGGTTCCCTGTGCTTGCTGCTCCTCGGGTGTCTGCCCGTCATTACCTGGGGGTGTTGTGGGGGCTAATCTATGGAGCCATTCCCATAAGCCTGGTTGCTTCGTAGTAGTTTTGCGTCCCCTCTCCTGGGTTTGTGGTGCCTGTCTTCCGGCCTCTGGGTTTGTGTTCAGGCCATCCGCAGGCCTCCGGGTTTCTGCCGCTCGCTGACTTTCCACTTGCGTCCGGCTTCGCCCCTTGGCAGTGGCCATCATTTCTTTTACTGGCAGCTGTATGGACTTTCTATAGGCGGTTATCGCCGTTCTGTCGGTGGCCCCCCATTTGCTGACTGCCTCATTGAAGTGGGTGGGCCAGTGTCCCCCTGGGCATGTTTTTTGGTAGTGCATCCAAGCTTCGGTGGCCATCAGTACCCATACTCCGCAGCTGTATTGGTCCTGCGCGCTTTGGTTGCCTACGTTCATCAGTTCCACTGTTACTTGTTTGTTGAGTGTCTTGGCCAAGTGTTCAGTCCAGTTGGTTATTTCCGTTGTTAGCCTTTTGGTGTTGCGTGAGGTTGCATTGGTTCTCCCATTCGAGGAGTCATATATCCAGAACTTTAGTTTGTCATTTCCTTTGTCTGGTCCGGCCAGCACTGCTCTCCAGTGTTTGCCATCGCAGACCGGTATGCAGAAGCCCCGGGAGTTCCCGAGTAGCTGCAATGCCTTCGTTGTGTGCGGTTCTCCGTTATTACCCGGTTTCAGTGTTTCTCTCATTGTGGCTATTACCAGGGGGGGCAATGGGTCATCTTCATATAGTGAGTGGGCATGTTGCATTTGGAACATGTTTAGCCGGCCTTCTTTCTCAAATAGTCCCCTCGTGGTGGTGTTGTATGGGTACATTTCCGTGTGGTTCTGGCTCCCTCCACCCGTCATGTTTGTTTTCCAGCAGCGGGCGCGCCGCCTCATCCTTTGCTCAATCTTCCGCATTAGTGGTTTGCCTCTTGTCGGGGTGCCTTCTTTTATCGCAGTTGCTGCGTGTTCCGGTCTCCTTGTTCTAACTAGTAAGGGTTTACCGTTACGGTAAATTATCCTGAGTAATTTGTAGCCTTGGGGTGGTCGTGTCCACCGTGCCTCTGCATTCCTCGCCGTGGTCCGTTTTCTACGTGTTCTTCGGCTACGCGTTATGTTGTTGCTGTTTGTGTTGTGTGTTCCCCACTTGCGGTCAGTATTCCTACTTGTTGTTAGCGTAATTATCAGTATAGCGAGTATTGGGGTTATGGCAAATGCAGCGTTCCATAGTGGCCTGGTAGCTTCGTGTCGTGCTCCCCTTGGGTAGCTTGGTTCTGCCCCATGTCGTGTCCCCCTCGGGTTATGTGGTGCTGCTCGCATCAGCGAGTTTATGGTTACAGCGTTACATTGCCCCAAATTACTTTTCGTAACACCCCTAGCACTTTTTCCAGGGTGGGCCCCGTTTCTTGTGTGTGTTTTCGTGGTTGTGTAAAAATTTTGGGGCGTTTGAGCGCGTTTTCCAAAAAAGGTTGTTTTTACGTAGAGCAATTTCGGGAATTCGCTTGTGGTCGAAAGTCGGCAGTTTGCTCTCATTTTTTGTGTGTGGCAGCCTCCCATTCCTCTTAGCATATTCCCAAAGTATTTCGGCGTTCCTATTATTCTGCTGGCCTGTGTGGAGTCGGTTGTGCCGTTATTTGGTAGGGTTTCGGTAGGGTTGGTGCTTATATTGTGGTGGGGGCCCTTTGGTTTGCAGGGTGGGGGCTCATGTAACTTGTCCTTGCTTGTTTGGCATAGTTTCTGGTCGGGTTGCTTGCTTATACCCCGCATCGTCCGTTTATGTTGCATCCACTGTGCCTGTGTTGCCGTCGAGTTAACAGTTACAGCGTTACACCGCCCTAAAGCCCCTGTTGTAGCGCCCTTGACATCTTTTTCTTGGTGGGCCCCCCCTGGTGTATGTCGTCCCATTGGTGTGCCAAATTTTCGGGGGGTTTCGGAATGTTTTGCGAAAAGGCATGTTTTTACGTAGAGCATTTTTAGGAATTCGCTTGTGGTCGAATGTTGGCGGTTTGCCCCATTGTTTTGTGTGTGGCACTTCTTTGCCCTTCTGAGCCATACCCCAAAGTTTTTTGTTCTCCCTATCATTATATAGGCCTGTGCGAAGCCATTCGCTGTCTCGTTTGGTAGGGTTTCGGTAGGGTTCGCCTGTATATCGTGGGGGTACCACTTTAACTTGTCAGGTGAGAGTGTGCTTTTGTTATCTATTGCAAAGTACAGTGTGCATCTTCGCCGGGGCGTGAAATTGCAGCAGGGCCTTATCGTAGCCCTTGGCAGGCATTGGTTAATATCGGAGGTAGCAGGTTGGGCAAGGCAAGTGAATATCGTGCTGGGGCTTGGGGTATCCTTGCTGCAGTTAAGTATATTAGACATGTCTGGGTGCATGGTGTGCCTTATATGTCGGTTGCTTTCCTTTGTTAACTTATTACAGTTGTCGCAGTGGGGGTGTGGGAGTTTAGCATCTGGTGCTCCCACCTTATCATGTACCGTGAGGTGGGCGGGGTGTGCCTTACAGGGGTGCATTGAGTTCCGACCCGAGCCCAGTCCCCATGCTGGGTGGCTATGCTGTGCATCGTGGGCTCGTGTCTTAGGCCCCTTGTGAAGTTCAATGGCATGGCAGAGCATGGTATGAATAGGGTGGCTCAATAATAATAATACAGTTTCTAGGCTGTCTAGTCTAGGATTGTCACTGTCCATGTTTCCTGTGTTTCTCGTGACAGCATGGCTTGCTGGCAGGGTCTCCACTTCCTCCCGGGTCTCGGTGGTGTGTCTTTCTCCTGCTCGATGGCACCCCCCGTTCCTGCTTGGTATTCGGGTGCCCCTTGATGCAGTGACTGCCAGTTCAGACAGAGGTGTGGGTTTCATCGTGGGCACCTTATGCAGGGGGTCTGGGCTCGTGTTTGCACTTATGGGGTGTCTTCGCTGCTCATAGATCTCTGTTTCAGTAGGCCCCCCTTCGCACAGTGAGTATGCCTCCCCCCGATCGTGTGTCAGGGGTGCAGGTACGGGTGTGGTCAGTGTTACCTTTGCAGATTGACGGGTGGTCCTCCTCGTGGTCAGCTGTCCAGAGGCTGGGACCCCAGTGGGTATGTCCGCTGGGGGCCCTTGCCCTCTGGCCCTCTTGGCTGGGGGCTCTGCTGGCTTGTGCTGCTTTCTCGGTATCTTGGCGATGGCCTTTTTCTTCACACCCAGACCCGTGCCCCTGCCTGGTCGGCCCTCTCCGGGCGCAGGTCCCCCCCTGTAGGGGATTCCACCGTAGGGAGTGTCCCCACTTTCTGCTGCACGGTCCGCCATAAACTTGTCGTACTTGGCCTTTCGGACCTCAGGTGTGTCCGTGGCCACATACTGGAGCTTCTCACGCAGTGAGGGCTGAGTGCTGCCTTCCTCCTTGGAGGATGTGTCAGCGCCCTTTGCTGTCCACCTCTTCAGACCCCCTTCCGAGCTGGCTTCCTGCCTGTCCTCTTCGGGGGCCTTGGTGAGGCGGTTTGTGAGACTTACCAGCGTGTCCACCATGGCCTGACCAGTGCTCTCGTAGGTGGAGTGGAAGTTCTTGATCCCGGAGGTGATGTCGTTGTGCCTCTTGGCTGCCACGGCCTCGATGGCCTCGGCGCTGGCAGCCGCTGCCGCTGCCTTCTGGTTAAGTAGTTCCAGTTCGTGTCCGATGTGGGACAAGAGGCTCTTCGTTTCAGGGGTCGTGGATGACGTCGGGGGGGCTTGGGCGGTTGCTTGTTGCACCTTCCGCAGGCACTCCTCCGTCGTCCTCTGCACGTTGTGTATGGCAGCCTCACTCGTCGCCCTTAGCGTCTTCTCGTCGGTCGTACCTTCCTGGCGCTGGTGGTGGGGGGTCGCTGCCTGCTTGTTTCTGGATTTTGAGCCCATAAGGCTCCAGCGCCCAACCTCCACCTTCACCGGGATGAAGACCTTGTCGCCAGTGTCCTTGTCGTCGTTGAGGTGGACGTCTACCGTGATGGAACTACCAGCTGACACCAGTAGGTCGTACGCAGACTCCGTGAGGATTGCGTAAAAGTTTATGGCGTCGTTGCTGTTTCGCTTCCACTGCAGTAGCGACTCCATAGTGCTGTCCGATGGTGCCCACCTCGGTGTCCCGAGATGCTTCTCGAACACGAGGTAGGCGTCTTCGCCGTACGGCGGTTGCTTGTGTTGGATTGCTACCTCGGAAAGCTTCTGCGTGATGGCACTGACTATCCGCTTGCGGTGTCCCACGAACAGCTGCTGGCTGTAGTCTATGACAGCTATTTCTCGCAAACTGAGTGCCTGTTTGTCAGCCGCCGATGGCAGCAGCCCCTTCCGCGTGGGGAAGCCGAAGTCAAGGAGGTTGTCCTTGATGAGCAGCTCGGCCAGGTACTGGTCGTGCGAGACCAGAAATAGTACCTCCCGGATGTTGTTGTCTGCCGGTGTCTCGTCCCTTGCTCCTTTTCGGATGCGGGCGATGGCTGCGCTGCCGTCCCAGCCTCGCTGGGTGACCAGGTTGCCCAGGATGACGGCTGCTTGAACCACCGTCACCCCCCTCAGTTGGGGGGATGACACCTGAACAGTTCTTGATCGTAGCGTCCCCGTAGGCTGTCTGTAGGGGGACCATACGTACACCCTTGGGATGACCCGTGGCGGCTCGATGTCTACCCACGGGTCGTCGACGACGGTCATGGGAACCAGAAAGTTTGTATTGAAGAGTACGAACAACGCCATAGGCCTCTTCTTGAAGGCAAGGTCTATTTGCACGACCTTGCCTTCGCGGTCTGTCCAGAGCTGCGTGTGCTCTATGTTAAATATTTTGTCGTCTTCACCCAGTCCCAGCGCGCGTCGGATGACGTCGGCCAGATACCTCAGGTAGAGGAGAGTATACCTCTGGGTTTCTCGGAGGTCTGTGATTTTTATTTGTGGGGACCCCTGCAGGGGGAGCCCGTACTTGTTGGTTTCCTCCGGGGCAAGGTCACAGCCCGTGATCGGCCGGACGTGGCGGAGGATTTGGTACCCCGCGTTCCCCCCGTGCCCTTCGGTGTCTGTGGCCTCTTCCGGGAGTCCCAGCTTGCAGAACTCCTCCGGCCTGTTCTCGGGGAACGGGAGGTCCCGCGTGTCCTCCCACCAGGAGGTGACGATGTTCTCGATCTCCTCCTCCCGGTTGGTGCCCAAGGCTACCCTTGTTGGCAGCTTGGACACCTCGTCGATTGCCTTGGCAACCGACGGGATTTTGTCCCCCTTGGGGGACGCAGCATGCTTAGTGTAAGCATATGGCTGCAGTAGCGCGTTGGCCACTATTCTCGTTGGGACTCGTCCCTTGTTCGTCCCCGTGGGGTCCTCAGCCCGTAGGCCGGTGGGGCTCGTGGCACCCGATTTTTTCTTTTGTGTGTTTTGTTGTTTGTCAGGCTTGAATGTTTTCACTTCAGCCTTGCCCCACCTGAACTGCTTTCGCGGTTCAGGTTCCTCGTAAGGACTCGGGGGCCCGGAGAGATCAACCTCTCCCAGAGATGTCGGAGTTGCCGTGGCTTCCCCTGGTGTGTTCAGCTCGGTGGGAGTAGAGAACTCTTCTTGTGAGGGCTCGGTGGTCTCACCCATGGGTGAGTCCTGCGCGTCCAGCACCGGCATACTTACGATTTCTGGTAGTCGCGAGCGTTTGGTTGGAGGTTTGGATCCCTCCGCTACTCGTTTGCGACTTTCGGTCGTCCTTGATTTGGTTCTTGGACGGATGGCTTTCAGGAGCTGCGCGTTGAGCATTTTATCGGGATTCTCGGGGAGGGGTTTTTGAGTGTGCTGTTGTGCGTTGTTGAGGGTTTCGCCGCCGCTCTGGGTGCCGTTTTCGCCCTGCGAGTTCAAAAAACCGTTAACTTGGTGCTGGAAACGGCCATCAAAACAGCAGGGCGGGAGCGGGTGGGCCAAATCTGCATGTGTCCGTTGTGTCGTCCGCCATTGTGCCGTTAGTGTGTTCTCTGTGTTGTCGTTAGTGCATCCTGCGAGCACAGTCAGTAACAAAATCGCATTTTTGAAAATTATTTTTGGGTCCGCGGCTCGGACTAGGTGGCACGCTCAGACGGCTTCGCGAGAAGTGTGCGCAAACCCAAACAACAAACACAATTGTGGGCATCCCGGCGGTCCCATGGTGTGAAGCTTTTCCACATTTATCGGGACATCTGTCCGAGGTTGTTTGCCGAAGGATCACCGGAGAAGGATACCATAGCCGAAGGGCTTTGGAGGTGAACATGGGCTTTGGGTTTGGGTTTGATGCGCAAACCCAAACAACAAACACAATTGTGGGCATCCCGGGCGGTCCCATGGTGTGAAGCTTTTCAACATTTATCGGGACATCTGTCCGAGGTTGTTTGCCGAAGGATCACCGGAGAAGGATACCATAGACGAAGGGCTTTGGAGGTGAGCATGGGCTTTGGGTTTGGGTTTGATGCGCAAACCCAAACAACAAACACAATTGTGGGCATCCCGCGCGGTCCCATGCATGGTGTGAAGCTTTTCCACATTTATCGGGACATCTGTCCGAGGTTGTTTGCCGAAGGATCACCGGAATTGGATAGCATAGACGAAGGGCTTTGGAGGTGAACATGGGCTTTGGGTTTGGGTTTGATGCGCAAACCCAAACAACAAACACAATTGTGGGCATCCCGGCGGTCCCATGGTGTGAAGCTTTTCAACATTTATCGGGACATCTGTCCGAGGTTGTTTGCCGAAGGATCACCGGAGAAGGATAGCATAGACGAAGGGCTTTGGAGGTGAACATGGGCTTTGGGTTTGGGTTTGATGCGCAAACCCAAACAACAAACACAATTGTGGGCATCCCGGCGGTCCCATGGTGTGTAGCTTTTCCACATTTATCGGGACATCTGTCCGAGGTTGTGTGCCGAAGGATCACCGGAGAAGGATAGCATAGCCGAAGGGCTTTGGAGGTGAACATGGGCTTTGGGTTTGGGTTTGATGCGCAAACCCAAACAACAAACACAATTGTGGGCATCCGCGCGGTCCCATGCATGGTGTGAAGCTTTTCCACATTTATCGGGACATCTGTCCGAGGTTGTTTGCCGAAGGATCACCGGAGAAGGATAGCATAGACGAAGGGCTTTGGAGGTGAGCATGGGCTTTGGGTTTGGGTTTGATGCGCAAACCCAAACAACAAACACAATTGTGGGCATCCCGCGCGGTCCCATGGTGTGAAGCTTTTCAACATTTATCGGGACATCTGTCCGAGGTTGTTTGCCGAAGGATCACCGGAGAAGGATAGCATAGACGAAGGGCTTTGGAGGTGAACATGGGCTTTGGGTTTGGGTTTGATGCGCAAACCCAAACAACAAACACAATTGTGGGCATCCCGCGCGGTCCCATGGGGTGAAGCTTTTCAACATATATCGGGACATCTGTCCGACCGAGGTTGTTTGCCGAAGGATCACCGGAGAAGGATAGCATAGACGAAGGGCTTTGGAGGTGAACATGGGCTTTGGGTTTGGGTTTGATGCGCAAACCCAAACAACAAACACAATTGTGGGCATCCCCGGCGGTCCCATGGTGTGAAGCTTTTCAACATTTATCGGGACATCTGTCCGAGGTTGTTTGCCGAAGGATCACCGGAGAAGGATAGCATAGACGAAGGGCTTTGGAGGTGAACATGGGCTTTGGGTTTGGGTTTGATGCGCAAACCCAAACAACAAACACAATTGTGGGCACCCGCGCGGTCCCATGGTGTGAAGCTTTTCAACATTTATCGGAACATCTGTCCGAGGTTGTTTGCCGAAGGATCACCGGAGAAGGATAGCATAGACGAAGGGCTTTGGAGGTGAACATGGGCTTTGGGTTTGGGTTTGATGCGCAAACCCAAACAACAAACACAATTGTGGGCACCCGCGCGGTCCCATGGTGTGAAGCTTTTCAACATTTATCGGGACATCTGTCCGAGGTTGTTTGCCGAAGGATCACCGGAGAAGGATAGCATAGACGAAGGGCTTTGGAGGTGAACATGGGCTTTGGGTTTGGGTTTGATGCGCAAACCCAAACAACAAACACAATTGTGGGCATCCCGGCGGTCCCAAGGTGTGAAGCTTTTCAACATTTATCGGGACATATGTCCGAGGTTGTTTGCCGAAGGATCACCGGAGAAGGATAGCATAGACGAAGGGCTTTGGAGGTGAACATGGGCTTTGGGTTTGGGTTTGATGCGCAAACCCAAACAACAAACACAATTGTGGGCATCCCGCGCGGTCCCATGGTGTGAAGCTTTTCCACATTTATCGGGACATCTGTCCGAGGTTGTTTGCCGAAGGATCACCGGAATTGGATAGCATAGACGAAGGGCTTTGGAGGTGAACATGGGCTTTGGGTTTGGGTTTGATGCGCAAACCCAAACAACAAACACAATTGTGGGCATCCCGGCGGTCCCATGGTGTGAAGCTTTTCAACATTTATCGGGACATATGTCCGAGGTTGTTTGCCGAAGGATCACCGGAGAAGGATAGCATAGACGAAGGGCTTTGGAGGTGAACATGGGCTTTGGGTTTGGGTTTGATGCGCAAACCCAAACAACAAACACAATTGTGGGCATCCCGCGCGGTCCCATGGTGTGAAGCTTTTCAACATTTATCGGGACATCTGTCCGAGGTTGTTTGCCGAAGGATCACCGGAGAAGGATAGCATAGACGAAGGGCTTTGGAGGTGAACATGGGCTTTGGGTTTGGGTTTGATGCGCAAACCCAAACAACAAACACAATTGTGGGCATCCCGGCGGTCCCATGGTGTGAAGCTTTTCAACATTTATCGGGACATCTGTCCGAGGTTGTTTGCCGAAGGATCACCGGAGAAGGATAGCATAGACGAAGGGCTTTGGAGGTGAACATGGGCTTTGGGTTTGGGTTTGATGCGCAAACCCAAACAACAAACACAATTGTGGGCATCCCGCGCGGTCCCATGGTGTGAAGCTTTTCAACATTTATCGGGACATATGTCCGAGGTTGTTTGCCGAAGGATCACCGGAGAAGGATAGCATAGACGAAGGGCTTTGGAGGTGAACATGGGCTTTGGGTTTGGGTTTGATGCGCAAACCCAAACAACAAACACAATTGTGGGCATCCCGGCGGTCCCAAGGTGTGAAGCTTTTCAACAATTCTCGGGACATATGTCCGAGGTTGTTTGCTGAAGGATCACCGGAGAAGGATAGCATAGACGAAGGTCTTTGGAGGTGAACATGGGCTTTGGGTTTGGGTTTGATGCGCAAACCCAAAGAACAAACACAATTGTGGGCATCCCGGCGGTCCCGAAGGTGTGAAGCGTTTCATCATTTATCGGGACATATGTCCGAGGTTGTTTGCCGAAGGATCACCGGAGAAGGATAGCATAGACGAAGGTCTTTGGAGGTGAACATGGGCTTTGGGTTTGGGTTTGATGCGCAAACCCAAACAACAAACACAATTGTGGGCATCCCGGCGGTCCCATGGTGTGAAGCTTTTCAACATATATCGTGACATCTGTCCGAGGTTGTTTGCCGAAGGATCACCGGAGAAGGATAGCATAGACGAAGGGCTTTGGAGCAAGGCACGGTATCGATATCTCCGATATCTGATATATCGATATATCGGCAATATCGGTATCAGTCGACAACTTTTTTACGACATATCAGAATATCAATATCTGTCGACAACCTTTTAGCACATATCAATATCTGTCGACAACTCCGAAGCACATATCAATATCAGTCGACACCTCAGAAGCAGATATCCATATCTGTCGACATGTGACGCGCACATTTGTGATATCGATATCGATCGGCGATATCGATATCGGAAATGGCAAATGCGATCCGGCAAATTGCCTTTGGGGGATTTTGATTTGATAGGGAGCTATCGTATATCGGACGCACTAGATACCATTCGGGTCCGAATGGTGTGCTGCCAAGATGGCAAGACAATTTTTAGCCGCGCCTGCCAACACTGCAGGTGTGGAGTGAGCTTTCAATGCTTGTGGTGCCATGCACTCCGACTTACGCAAGTGCTTGAGTGAGGGTATCATTAAACACGCTATGATGGCGGCCACGAACTAGGCTAGCTAGAGCTTTAAGCTTGAAACCTTGAATATGTAGTTTGCCACTTTGCCTAGCTAATATAGACTAGTGGACTCTTATACCCCACACACGGTGGTGGCAGTATGTATGATTGTAAATAGTAGTGCAATTCATGTAGCGGTATTCTGAATCCACACTCAGGTAGCTATTGTTTGTGATATATATCGATATATGTGATATATATCGATATCGGTGATATGTATCAATATCGGTTAGAACTTGTAGGTATCAATATCTGTCGACAACTCGGTAGGTGATATCAATATCTGTCGACAACTCTGTAGGTGATATCAATATCTGTCGACAACTCGGTAGGTGATATCAATATCTGTCGACAACTTTTTAGCTCATATCAATATCTGTCGACAACACAATAGGTCATATCGGTATCTGTCGACACATAATTTTAACATATCAGAATGTATCGATATCTTTTTTTGCAACCGATACCGTGCCTTGCTTTGGAGGTGAACATGGGCTTTGGGTTTGGGTTTGATGCGCAAACCCAAACAACAAACACAATTGTGGGCATCCCGCGCGGTCCCATGGTGTGAAGCTTTTCAACATTTATCGGGACATCTGTCCGAGGTTGTTTGCCGAAGGATCACCGGAGAAGGATAGCATAGACGAAGGGCTTTGGAGGTGAACATGGGCTTTGGGTTTGGGTTTGATGCGCAAACCCAAACAACATACACAATTGTGGGCATCCGCGCGGTCCCATGGTGTGAAGCTTTTCAACATTTATCGGGACATCTGTCCGAGGTTGTTTGCCGAAACATCACTACAAGGGAGTCGTGAAAAGGTGCGCACCTCGTCGTTGGCGGGCATGTTGTTGCTTGCTCTCCTATCTTCAATCTTGATTAGCACCTATACACCCACACGATATTCGAAGTGAAGGCACGTGACAATGATGAAACATGCTGAAATAAATTTTACCTTTTAAAGGGCGAACGCAAAGGAGCTCCTTTAGTATGCCTGCGAGGAGTTTCCGTGGGTGGGGAAACGAGGGTTAAAAACGGCGCAAATGTGAAGAACACATGGGAAGTGAAGATGAACGTGAAAGAAGGAAACAGCAACGCTTCATTGCGTAGTGTTGAAGACGTAGTGTTGACGACGAGGGAAGAGGGATTACCGAATGGAATGAAGTCGAACAAAAAAGGCAAAGGCGTTAAGGGAGCTTAAGGTCTAGCCAAAGATGCCGAAGAGGGCGAAGGTCGAAGAAACTATACTAGTAAACAGTCAATAATATCAAAATAACATCAAAAGAATACCGTAGAGCACGAAGCAAAAGGTATTCAACGGAGGTTAACGGGCTCTTGAAGTGTAGTCGCAAGGCGAAATTTTCAGGGGGCGCTCCACTATAAAGTTAATTCATATATTTTCAAGAGAAAATCTTGTGATGGTTGTATAATTCCTGCACACTGCCTCTGCCCCCTGAACTTTTCATCGTAAGTCTCCCACCAACTGCCGGAACTACTGTACTGTCTATAGTCACAGTCAGATTTTTCGACGATTAGAGGGAAATATCTAATAGATAGTATGAAACACATACAGGGTAGAATATTCACTATATCGATGTTTTATACGTATCGTTGTAAGCAAATATATATATGAGGCTGAAACGTGTGATATATGTCTGTAAAAGATATAACATATGAGAGTAAGAGAGTCTGAGTAGCTTATGCTACCGGTGTGTACGTGAGCTATGAAGGTAGTGTTGTACGAGTGCGTCTACGGTGATGCTCGAGTACTCTATAACGTATAACACGTGGCTCGCGGTCTGTATCGTTGTGGCTCGCGGTCTCGAGTCGAATAATGTTGTCATCTGTCACATGCATCGAGGAATGTAATATAGGGGGCAATCGTACTGGATATCTAACCCCCCGTGAATGTCGATCGACGAGGGTCAAAATTTGAAATTATTCGATGGGGGGTGATAATTTTCCTATGGAGCCCCTAAAATTTTCGAAATTGAAAAAAACTTTTGGGCTAAAATTTCACCCAAATTTTGAATATATATTTTAAAAATTATGGGCCGGGCCAAATGTGCAGCGGCCGCGGCCGAGTTTATAGATTACAAATGTGTCATTTGTCCGACTCTGTGTCACTGTCACAGCCGTAGCCGATTAGAAAACTTGTGACTTCGGTCAAGTTACGCGTGACAGTGACACATGCTACCTCGGTAAGCAGCTCAAAAAAATATGGCCCTCATGTCATCGCCGTCGCTGTCGCTGTCGCTGTCGCTGCGCTGTCGCTGTCGCTTTCGCGTCTGTCGCTGTCGCTGTCGCTGTCGCTGTCGCTGTCGCTGTCGCTGTCGCTGTCGCTGTCGCTGCCGCTGTCGCTGCCGCTGCCGCTGCCGCTGCCGCTGCCGCTGCCGCTGCCGCTGCCGCGCTGCCGCTGTCGATGTCGCTGTCGCTGTCGCTGTCGATATCGATGTCGATGTCGATATCGATGTCGATGTCGATGTCGATGTCGATGTCGATGTCGATGTCGATGTCGATGTCGATGTCGATGTCGATGTCGATGTCGATGTCGATGTCGATGTCGATGTCGATGTCGATGTCGTGTGACATGACAATGCCACTACAATGACATCACCTGGTTCGCTAGAACGACGAACGTCGAAGTCGATCGGATGTTGAAGAGTTGAACTCGGCTTGTAAACGCTACTGTAAAGGCTTGCCCTGCGCTGGGCTTGTCCTTCCCGTTCCGTTCGCTTGATGCCTGTCGTGTGGACACACACAAATCTGGCGAGCTAGGTCTGGCTCTCGTCTGGGTGTGCTTGGAGGGTCGAAAGAGCTTCACAGAGGAGTTGAAACCAAACGTGATCTGACGTTGAAATTTCGCGCTTGAAAATTTCGTCAGAATTGACTGGGGTCCTACTTCTTAACCGATATTCCTAATAATTTTAGTGCGCGTAATTTTGGTGTTTTATTTTCTGCGAAATGCTCAGGATTTCAGCTCCAGTAAATAACCTTACACGTCGTGAGTGCGGCAACGCGTCGAAACTGGTAAGTTGCTTTTTTGGGGGGGGTAGCTCTGCGCATACAATTATGTTTGTGACACTGTAGTTTTGAATAGTGATTTTGTCATAAATATGGCTAAACGCACGTGCACGTCTTATAAGGTGTTGATGCCTTCTCAGGCCACGGGCCCTTCTCGCCGTGCTTCGTGGACTCAAACCTCTTCACGGTTCGCTATCGTCCAGAAGAATTTTAGATATGCAGCAATGACTAAGACCTGTATGGCAGCGCATCGGATGCGGCTGTCTGAAGTTAAGGCCAGCGCCGTGGACGACCTCTTAGAAGCTGAAGCTGGATCACCACCAAAGAGGCAGCTGAGTTTCGTTCAAAAGCTCGTTGCAGCTTTTAAGATATTTTTCCCAGCTGGTGAGGAGCCGGCAGGAAACGCGCGAGTCGATGCAAAAAATAGATTAAAAATGATTCTCGTGGCTGACCGCTGTTCAATGTCTCCACAGTCAGTTTCAGACATGAAAGACTCCATCGTGACCGCAATATCAAATTATGTCGAAGTTGACGACGGAAACACTGTTGACCTAGAGATTTCAAATCATCCGGATATGGGCACAATCTATTCAGTTACGGTTCCTGTGAAACGTGTGAAGTCGAACTATGAACCGTTTGAGATAGAACTTGGAAATGAGGGTCTCGAGGTAGTCATAGAAAATAGGGGAGACATAGAGCCGTCTACGGAAGACACGGAAGACATAGAGCCAACTTCCAGCTAGATATTCCAGCGTGCATAGAAACGTTATTGCAGCGGTTAACACAGACGACCTTGATATGTATACGAAACGTGTACGAACGGAGCAGGGCTTCTACTGAAGGCGGAACAGGTGTTTCCGGCTTGTGGGGGGATGGACGTTGGCCTTAGTGGCAGTAAAGCATATCGAGTGACTGAACTGTGATAGCGTTGTGACCAGAGCTCCTCAAACACTCATTACTGTATCTACATCTCAAGTTAGTGAACACTCTGCTATTTTGTGGATCATTCAACTTATGTACACGATTCACTTCAGTTTTTTCTTCAAGGGTTAAGAAATAGTTGAACATCAAGCTGTCCGCGCAAGTGACCCCCGACCTGGGATCTTGTTAACAATTTTGATTTCCTGCCAAAGCGCGTAATATAAATGCGAGACAATCTTAGGCCTTCACATTGCCGAGGCTCCACTCGTTTCGTTTGACCACAGTAGGAGATCTGAGCAGTCCGTAGAATGTGCATAGCATCCTTCATGACCACCACGGACCGTATCATAAAGCTCGTGGTGAACAACAGTCTTGCATTTCCCTCAAGGCACAATGATTTCACTCTTAGCCTGTCACTCGACGATTTCCAATAGTGTTACTCAGCAACTGTCTGCCTCGGTTAACAGCTTCTTCACGTGACTTTGTGTTCAGACTCATGCCCTCGTGGAAAAGCTGAGACTTATTAGGAACCCACACCGCCTTCCTAAAATCGGTGCAAGTAGCATTGGGGTATCAACGATGCTCATAGAATTAACGGTTTCGTTGTGTATTAGTGTTTTGCCAAACAAAGTGTTTTGTGCTTGTTTGATGTCTTTGTGCAGTGTTGCTTGCTTGCTTTCATCATTGCTGATGTTAAGAGGTGAAACGTTTGACAAATTTTGCTTTCGGTGATAGGTACTGATTCATAGTTTACCCAGTGTGCTATGCGTGACTTTCGTGTATCAGCACAGCACTCACAGCAAATTTCTGCACTCGGTTGGGTAGGGATGCTTGATTTGTTTGTTGGATAGCCCTGGTTGGGATTCCCGGTGCACGCCGAGGTCAGACTCCGAGACTGTTGAGCATACGCGAATGTGTCAGTGACTGTGACGCGTTCGATGCGTCATAGGTCACACCGATCTGGTGAGGTTAGGTCTCTCGTTTTAGGTTTTGATATGTTTAGAGAATCGGATACCTGTTCAACCTGACTTTCCCATCACACAGAGATATACCAGTCGGCTGTTGCTCACTATAGTCAGAGCGAAATGGCAGGGAAATACAGACAGGAGGAGAGCAGGACTGCCCACGTGTTACCCCTTGGTGGGGGCAACGCATTACATATGCGAGTCAAAATTGGGGTCTTACGCTCTCTTCCCCGCCCCGCCCCACCCCTCCTCCGCCCAGCTCGAAAGCGGACTCTGAGGGGGCGGAATGGCCTCCCATTGCTCGAAAATCGGGAAACGGATGCTAACGCGGAGGACCCCCCAAATGCTTGAAAGGGCGGAACACGGAATATGGTACGTATTATTCTAATCGGAAATCCTAGTATTTGAAACTTTCGCCATCAATAGCCCATGTGCTTACTCATAACGTAGAGATGTCCCAGGGGTACTTTCAGTATGCCTATCAATCTATATACAATCTATCTTTACATATTATCGGATCTTATATACTTTCAGAATATCTTTCTGTTAACAAAAACCCAGACAACATAAATGTTATTTTCATCTGCAGCCAAATCTAAGAGGCCAACTCTGTTGCCTCTCTTTATTCTCTCCTCCGAGCTCACATATTATTTCCCCCAACTGTTCGCTCTGGTAAGTGTCACATCCACTCACTAATTTCCCTAATAGTTCGCTAATCACATTCCTATTGAATTCAGACCCCCTTATTTTGGGTGTCTCAGCAGCTATGTCGTGCCTCCTGGCACAACTCCCCCCCCCCCTTAGGAGTGGGCTTTCCCGAACCTGAAACCACGACTAATGCAAGGTCCTACATACAATAGCGTACAGGGGTCTCGATAGCTGTGTCTCATGATTCATCTGCTTATCGGCGTGGCAGAGGGGCTTCACCAAGGATCACGTTGCCAACGCTCATCCCGGTATCACCCAACCGCACACAGCCAATCTCTAAGGCAGACCTTCAGTGTTCGTCTTCTCCTTGAAAATTCGACTCGCCGTAGATAAGTTGTACTCGGTCCAAGAATCGTGACCATAACACCATTTACCTTCCTGCACCTCCAAACGTCAAGTGCTGGAACAGATGTCGCTAGTAGATTGTCGGGAACAGGAAACATCGCGTGTGACTTCTGCATCCCTTTCTGATGATCGCTGGTCCCAGTTGTGCGATATCAGGGTGTTTCCCTGTTGCATGTCGATACGAACAAGGGGTCGCTGCAGAGCATTGCAGCAGAGGTTCGGGGGGAGGCGAACTGGTCCATATACATGTGGGTTTCATGTATCGTTTCCCATACATGCAGTAAGTGCAAGTAAGTGGCGCCGGTAGATGGCTCATCACTGGCCTAAAACGCAGTGCGCTAGGGTAACGGCCCATTGAGTTTTCCACAAACCAGTGCCGGGGTCGGAGATACTCGACGATGTCCAATGTGCGTTGTACACACGCGTCCGCTCGTCACGAAGTCATACGGACCTCTTGTAGTGCGAGCCTGGCTGTACTGAGTACAAGGGGGGCTTGCCCACACCACGTCGGAGTACCCTGGGGGCGGGGTACCTCCAATAATTCCAGCTCTCGATGGCCGGCACGTGCGTCGGCCGCCAAAGCGGGTCGGCGTCCAGAGTAACTGATCTCGAGGTTGGAAAGCAGCGGGCAAACGCTCTCTCTCTCTCCACTGAGCCTGTTCCACTGAACAACACCAATATCCGCACCGGTCGGGTATCAATCGCAGCAAGGGTAGTCGGACGTAGGTGACCTCGCCCGTCGCTCGTCATCCCACGTTGTTCCCAGGGAAGGCATTCGCCCGAGTGGTCCTCGAATTCCTCCTCCCATGGTCTCGCCAACAGATAGGTCAATGAGGCACCTGCCGCCACTGCAACAGAACCTGCTGTGTCACGGCGTTGCTCTCGACGACGCAAGGCAGCGTCGCGCACTTGACACTCCATGACGCACCAGACGTTCAGCCTCGAAGTCCTTCAGCTGCTGCAAAGGTGCTCCTCGTTACAGTTTGTCCCGAGTCCTCCACGAGTCGTGAGCCTTAGAGTACCCCGTCCAGCGCACCTTCCGTCCACTCCACAATCCCCTTTCCTCGGGAGATACGTACCCGCCGAGCCAGGATGCGATCCACAAGAGCTTCGCGCTGTCCGTCCACTATCACCGCCTCTGGAATCGCCGGCTGTCGGCGTGACGCAAACCCATCCGCCCCTGCTCCCACGTATGGCTTCAACCGATGTTGTGCAAACCCATCGTGTACACGCCAACGTGGGGCTCCACCTATAACGAGTCTGCCCTGGCCATGCGGGTGTTGCCGCTTGGGATCCAGGTGGATGTTGTGCTGGGGGAGAAGTGGCTGCGGAGCCTTTTTCCCATCATGTTGGATTACTCCGGTCACGGCTCTGTATCCTTCGTATCACGTTGGTAGAACGAAGGGAGGGGGTAAGGAGCTCGTGCCCATCGCTGACTGCCGGCAAAAGTGTTGGTGGACGCGGGGATGACTGCGCCGGTCGCATCGACGAGGTCTTCTTGACGACCGCAAGTACCTCCTGTACGCGGAAACGCTAAAGCTCGCGGGCGATGCCTCTGCTCAGCCGGCGTGGCTCGTGATGGCCCGCAGGGACGGTGGCGAGCGTGAGTCGGCCTACGCTCAGCGGGGTACATTGCTTACCGTGGCGGACCGGGCCGGGGCCGCTCGACGGCGCTCCGGGCCGCTCGCGGGCCGATGAGCAATGACGTGCCCGCTTGCGGGCCGTTCATAATTTCGCACCGGCCATGTTTCGCCCAAAGAAAACAAGTACTTTCGAGACAATTTCAATAATTTGCCATTCGCCATTTCGCGCCTGCGGCGGGCGCTTTTGGCGTTCGGCCGATTTGCCCGATGGCCAGCCTATGGTATTATTGATTCCGGGCCGACGGAGGGAAATAAAGCAATGTACCCTGCCTGAGTATGCCCGGGAGTGAGGGCCCTGCTTACGATGGCATTTTTGTACCTCCAAAACTTTGCATACAAAACCTCCAAAAATCGAGTTTTGCATCCAAACGAATGCCAACCAAGTTATTTTTGTAGTACAAAAATGACTTTTGTGGGTCCCGAAATTATTTTTGGAGGCATAGCTCCAAAATTATACATTTTGGTATAAATCATCGACCTCGATTTTTGGATCCAAAAGTGGGTCCAAAAATGGAAGATTCCGTTTTATTCACTTTATATAAAGTATCTTTGGCATTATATATTTTCCTAGGGTACCCTAGGTCCAAAAATTTAAGCACTCAGCCTTAAGACCTCCAAAAATAATTGTGATCACTACTAAGCATACAAAAGTCATGTTTGTACCTCCAAAAGTCATTTTTGGACTTCCGAAATTCATTGCTGTACTTCCCAAAGTCGGTTATCGTACCTCATGGAAAACTCAATTTTGTACCTCTAAAAGTCATCTGCGTACCTCCAAAAGTTAGGTTTGTACCTCCAAAAGTCACTTTGGTACCTCCAACAGTCATTTTTGAACCTCCACGAAAGTCAATTCTGTACCTCCAAAAGTCACTTTTGGACATCCAAAAGCCATTTTTGCACCCAAAAGTCAGTTTTGTACCCAAAAGTCAATTTGGTACCTCCAAAAGTCATTTTTCTCCCCCCCTTACGTGAGTTTTGTACCTCAAAAGTCATTTTTGTACCTCCCAAAGTCATTTTTGTACCCTAAAGTCATTTTTGGACCTCCAAAAGTCAGTTTTGGACCTCCAAAAGTCATATTTGTACCTCCAAAAGCCATTTTTGTACCTCCAAAAGTCATTTTTGGACCTCCAAAAGTCAGTTTTGTACATGTTTGTACCTCCAAAAGTCATTTTTGCCCCATTCCCGCCCTAATTAGCAACTTTAATCTTGGCATGACGAGCATTTCTCCCAAGGGTGCCACCTTCGTAGGAGCATTCGTCCCATTATCGCCGCTTTAATTAACCCATTACAAACGACACTCTTCCCCAGTGTCTCATGGAGTGTGGCTAAGGATCGAATCGTAAAATGGCGCCCTCGCTTGGAATCCCCGTGGTCCCGCCACAAAAGATGGTCCACACACCTTGCGGGCTGCCAACCCATTATCGGCGTGTAGTCGGGGCTAGGCCCACACACCTTTATGCCACGGTCACACTTATAACATATATAGATAAACTCATCTACCCGCACCCATACTACCCCAAATACATATTTAATGCATATTACTTCATGATGGCCATGGGCATGCACATACACATCTCTCACAAGACAATCGAACATCTAAACCATCGCATTATCTACGAGCATAACATATACGATTCATCTCGCCATGTGAGAGTGAGGCCACTTGAGGCCACTAGACTCATATCTTCTCCACTAATGAATCCACCTGAGCATTTCTCAATCCTTATAGGCTTCTCTCCGCCGGTTTCGCGGTTTCGCCTGTCAAAACCCTCAAAACCCCAAAATCAATGAAACGTGCCGCTTGTTCCAACTGATTCCATGCCTTGGTTGAGGCCCTGCACCGACCTCGTTAACTTTTATTCGGGGTCCTCGCAGATTGGATTCATGGCATACCTCCTCTAGAAAGCGCTCGGTTGATGGCACCGTGTCCCAAAAGTCTGGTCCATCGTGTCCTTTGCCAAGGACGAAGTGGGAAAAGTTCCCTACATTCTGGGAAAATCAGAAGACGTCTAGAAGACGTCTTCTGAACGTCTTATAGACGTCTTCGTAGAAATGATGTCTTCTGGTTTCCAGAAGACGTCTTCTGAGTGGAACGTCTTCTGGAAACCAGAAGACACTCTTCGGGGAAGACGCGCCGAAGATGTGCTGAATGTCTTCCGGATTTCGGAAGACATCTTCCCGGAAGACATGCAAAGGGCAGTCTTCCCGGAAGATACCCGGAAGATGTTCCGAATGTCTTCTGGGCCAGAATACATTCTGACATGTGTTATCGACACATATGTGATGATTCAATGATTATGCAATTTGGCCACATAGCTACTTCATACCACACGTACACTAGTCGCGTAATCGCAGAAGCCATTCAGAAGGCGCACGGAAGACATACGGAAGACATTCCAGGTATCTTCCTAACAACTTCAGGGTTGTCATCATGCTCTGTTGCTATGATACATGATATACGGCTAAGTTAATTGATAGGTCTATCTACACATACATGTACGATTGCATCTATTCAACATACCGAGACCACTAAGTACGATGCCCGGCGTATTATCATGATCGCCTCTCGCGTCTTGCACCTTTCGGTCGTGAACCATCATCGTCGATGCACTCGAAAAAGTCAGCCTTTAAATCAAATACCACCGCCGTCTTCATCACAGGGTGTTTCTTGATTACAACTTGGTGCTCAATTTGAGCCGCCAGGATGAATGGATCAGTAGTGTCCCAAGGTGTCTCGGGATCATCCGGGTCGTATGTGTACACCACCTTTGCGGTATTGTCCGGCCCGTACTTCGAGTTTAGCTTGGCAAACCGTTTTGTCGTCGCTTGGTTGAATTCAGGGAACCACTTTCCCTTCACAAGAATGTACTCTTTCGCGGCCAAGTCGACCTTGTAGATGCTATCTACCATGGCGTACCTGCGAGTTGGAGCCACAATTATACTCTATAGTAAGAATCCCCGAAGACGTCGAGAAGACACGCAGAAGACATTCGGTACATATTCTGCGCACATTCACCAAAACGTAATGCACGGACGCACCGGTCAGTCTCGATTTCCTCGGGCCTTTGATGTTTCTCCAGAGAAAAAGGCTCGGAAGTAACGTTGACAAGTTTTCTTCGTCTTGTCCTGAGCTGCCGTGCGATAGCAAACTCCTCGAACCACGACCGAGCCGAAAGATTGACGCACGCGAGGAGGCCCTTCGACGAGTGCCGCTTCATTCTCCGTGAATGGTCTCCCCAGCCAGACCTTGGGGTCGCTACCGTGCATATGCAGCGGCACATCCATCCAGCGGCGCATATGCAATTTTACATATGTCATTTTGCTCTACGTTAGATTTCCAAAATTTCAATCTCAGCTAATTTTGATCTACGTTAGTTTTCTGATTTCAGTTTTTGGAATGCTTGATTTCAGATTTTTTACATTTGTCATTTTGCTCTACGTTAGATTTCCGATTTTCAGTTTTGGCTAATTTGGCTCTATGTTGGATGTCAGTTTTCAGTTTTTGGAATGCTCCATTTCAGACTTTTGCATTTGTCATTTTGCTCTATGTTAGATTTTCCAAATTTCAATTTTGGCTGATTTTGCTCTACGTTAGATTTCAGGTTTCAGTTTTTTGAATGCTTGATTTCAGATTTTACAAACCAATTTCAGATTTTTATATGTGTCATTTTGCTCCACATTAGATTTCCGATTTTCAGTTTTGGCTGATTTTGCTCTACGGTGGATTTCAGATTTCAGTTTTGGAATGCTTGATTTCAGATTCTGCTATTGTCATTTTGCTCTACGTTAGATTTACCGAAGTCCATGAGCCCGGAAGATGCGCAGAAGACGCTCGGAACGTGTTCGGAACGACTTCCGATGGAGCGTGCAGGCATACATCTTTCATGGAGATACGGGCATGCCGTGGCAACCGGTTCGCACCTTCGTGTTGGCATCTCCGGGGGAGGGTCCTCGGGCTCATGGACTTCGGTATAGGTCATGTCCACAACTTCATCCATCGGGGCCGGAGGTGAAGGTGAAAGCCTTTGCGGATTCATCCGCCTATCCCCATCACTCACAAGCTCCGGAGGACGATGATATGGTTCGCCCGATGCGATTGCATCCCGTATCTTCAACACCATTCCTTGGAGGTTGACGCCAATGGGAGGCTCAAGCAGCCACTTATGTTGTCGAAAGTGCACCGTGCCCGGATCATCGGCCAAGTCCAATGGATCGGAGAAAATGTCCTCCCACGTATGCTCCTTAAAGCCCGGTTCATGCAAGTCTGAAATTGCTTGCACATAGCCAAAAAACTCTTGAACCGAGAAAAGCACATTAGTGGGCTCGGCTAAGCCGAAAGGTGGCCGGTTGCTTTGACGCGGCACGCAAATACGAACCGCGTCCTCATGATCTTCAGCCCTGCGAAAACATTGTGATGGTGAATTCATAGAAGACACGTGGAAGACGTCCGGAAGTTGCGCAGAAGATGCTCGACACATCTTCGGTTGTATGCATTCCAAACTGCATAAATGTGCATGATAGATGCATGTGGGTTATGGAGACAAGCAAGCACCTTGTTGCAGGGGAATGCTCATGAATGTAGACGGATTCCCCGAGCCATGCCGTCATCTCATGATCCAGCTCGCGGGATGGCGACACCGTAGACAACCAATCGTGCACCGCTGCCATCTTCCCCTTCAAGACCTCCGGCTTGGATTGACGGAAGACCTCCGCCGCGGATTCGGGGGGGGGGTTTAGTGAGCATCGCTCGTTTGAAGGACGACATTTTGGTCTTTGGGGGCGCTTCCCCCTTTTGGAGATGCGCGGCACGTTTACTTGCCATTCTATCTCCTATACAAAGGACACTTGGCCAAGGTAGTGCGGAGGGCATCCTGAAGACAAACACTCAGAAGACGTTCAGAAGTCACTCAGAAGACACGCGGAAGACATCTCCCGACATCTTCCGTACGTCTTCTTGACTGTGCTTGCGGAAGATACCCCAGATACCTTCTACTAGAATGTCCTAGTGACACAGTGAAAACGCTGAACGCCGTAGGGTTTGAGCGAGGCAATCGGGTATATCAAAAGATAGAAATGAATACACGACTCTCAGGCTATCTAAGCTCTGAGGCCGTCACTAGGCAATCATATCGTGTGTCACAGTCTAAGCTACCGAAGTCGAACTACTGAGTACAGGTAGGAAGTCACTGTACTGTCACTGTCACTGTCATACGTCATACGTGATACTGAACTACTGAATCTCAGCACACCACCTCGGCTGAGGTGGCACAAGAATGTGAAACAGGTAGCTAATGCAAACTAAGAGGTCCCCGTCCACGGATCAGAACAACATCAACCAAAGGGCCGACCTGCCGCCATCCCCGCTTCCGGCTAACCCTCTAAACCGAATGCTAAAGTACTAGTATATGCATGCCAACTAGGTGGACTGCCACAAGGATATGAAAATAGTGACTGGTCTCCGCCAGATCTCGCTCCCCGATAGATACTCTCATCTGATGCTGCTCAGCTCGACGGTCAACCAGTACTCGAGGTCATAGAAGATGTCAAAGAGGTACAGGATGTAGTCAAAGGCCAGAATCCAGTCAGATGTGCTTAAGGTCAGAGTAGAGCTGTCGGTGTCTAAGGTCTCATAGGGCAGGTCATAGGTACCAGTCTGTCCACGAACACAAAGTCCAGTCCAGAAGGGCACCACGTCAAAGGGCATCAATCCAGTCAGACCAGAAAGACCCCTTGCCCGACCGCTGCCGGCTCATAGGCCTGCAGCTCAGCCGGACAGAGGACCAGAGAACCTAGGAGTCACCCGCACCACTGGGGTGCGGGCGGATCACGTCCATGAAGGACTCGATCATGCTGATGATCACCCGCACCTTGTCCTTGAGCCCAGGAAGAGGCTTGGTGAAGATATCAGCCAGGTTGAGTAAAGTGTTGATGTAAACAGGCACTAGGTACCCAGCACACACCCACCCCCGAAAGCAGTGAAAACGGATCAACACATGCTTAATCTTGGTGGATAGCATGACATTCCTCAGAATGGAGGAGGCCGCCTGGTTGTCAATCATGACAGCCACCGGGAGCTCCAGCCTGGGAATGAAGGGTCCAGAGGTACCATACATGCCAGACCGCTGAGAGTGGTACTCCCGCGGACCGTCCTCGTAGCCCGTGCCATCATATGGTACTGGCACCGCGTGAGGCAGGGCATACAGGCTGCTGTCAGGAACAGGCTCAGCCTCCTGGTAGTGTAGGGGGGAGGCGGGGCCCATCTGACCATGACCCATAGCATGATTCTCGAAGAACGTGGCCGCCCTCTGCATCCAAGAAGTGTCGGCTGCAGGGAAGGCCGTAGACAGAGCCAGAGCAGACACACCCGGCTCCTGCTGCGTAATTCTGATAAAGCCGAACATCTCCACAATCATATGGATAGCAGACATGGCCCGCTGCCCAACCACAGAGGCGGCCACATACTCAGATCCAGTGGAGGACATCTCAGCATCAGTCTGGCGGGCACATACCCAATGAAGGACCATGCCGTTGAGGAATACAATGCCCCCCGAGTAGGAGAGACACCCGTTGAGTTTGTCACGAGCATGGTCAGCATCCGAATACACCTGTATTGTGAGCACAGAAAGCGGTGCACTGGGGTAAGCATAACGGATACGGTAGTGCCGTGTGAAGTACAGATACTGAGCCACTCTCTGAAGTGCCTCCCAGGCCTGAGCCGAGGGGCATGAGGAGAACTGTGCCAGATATATGACTGAGTAATAGATATCTGGCCTGGTGCACCGTGCAATCCACAGCAGGGACCCAAGCAGAGAGAGATACGGGGTGACAAGGGTGAGATCAGGGTGCTCCGGCTTCTGGATAACGAGGTTCACATCCATCGGATTGTGATAGGTTTTGGCCGGAAGCTTGAACTTGGACATGAGCTCCTTGATCTGCCTGGTTTGGGACAATGCAATGCCCCACCGATCATAGTCAACCGCAAGCTGCAGGACGGCTGTCATACGGCCAAGATTCTTGCTCTTGAATGCCGCCTGGAAAGCTGCCCAGAAAGCCTGGTGGAAGGCATCATCACATGTCAGCCCGAAGTCATCCACGTAGACAGCCACGAAGGCCACGAACACAGAGGTCACAATATAGTATAGGCACGGGTCATATGTGGACTGGGTGAAGTGCATTCCCTGATAGGTGAAGGACTTCATGAATTTGTTGGCCAGCTTCTGCCAGGAAGCACCAGCCGTCCGTAGCCCGTAGAGAGCATAGAGCAGCTTGGCATAGCCATATCTGCCCTTATACATATACCCAGAGGGGAACCGCACATATATAGGAACCTCCAGACGGGCATGAACAAAGGCCTGACTGACGTCAAAGTGATAGACCATAACCCCCATACCAGCAAAGATAATAGACAGGATGAAGAGAAGGCGGAAGGTGGGCAGGTCTGCTACCGTGCATGCGGTCTCAGCTTGGGTGTAGCCCCAGTGCCATGTGGCAGCCACGGCCATCCGAGCTTTATGAATTTGGACGGGCGGTAGACCATCCCGTGGCTTCCAGGGCTTATTCAGCACAAAGATGGTGCTGGTGGCGATCTCACCGTCGGGTAGCACCTCCACCGGTTCTATCTTACCCTGGTCAATCAGAGGCTGCACCTCCCCACCGGTAATAGCCTCCTCCCACTGAGCCCCATCAGGCATAGACAGTGCCTGGCGGTACCCACCCGGCAGTGGCAGATCAGGAGCTGCAGTGTGGTACAGGCGCTCGGCGAGGTCAGCAGAGATATGACTGAAGCTGAGTGTGCCGCTGGCTGGCAATGTACCGACCGTGTCCTCTGGTGGGACCACATAGTGCGGAAGGAGCCACTGGTCCTGCTCCGGGTGGTCGGAGAAGGGAAGGTGGCAAGCACTGTGGGTATCAGGGAACACCACCAGACTGGCACGGAGGTCCATGGCATAGGCACGTGGGGCAGTCACATCACCGTAGGCCATAGGCCGGAAGAGCACCCCATAGGACCTGGACCGCCTCATGTCCGTGGACACAATGAGTGCCGGATACAGCGGATCACCGCGGGCCTCCTGAGCCTTAGCCAGAGTCCAGAGCGGGTAGTGTTGATTGACAGTCAATGACCCTGCGGCGGTCCAGCCAGTGGACCAAGTCAAACCAAGCGGTGCCCGCAGGGTCAGCCATGACATACTGCTGGGCGGTGGTCCAGAAAGTGTCTGCTGAACCAGTGCCAAGCAACTGCACGGTGGCATAGGTCTCACCGTCCCGGGTGTCATAATAGGCAGCCACGGAATGGACTGTCACCACCATGTCAGTGGTGTAGTCCCTCCACGGCTCCGGCCTGTCACTGGGCACGGGTGCGGAGTGCTGCTCGTCGGGAGCGGGGGCAGGGAACGATGACATCACCTGCCCGAACTCTGAGTAGTTTCTGATGAAGTCTGGCCGGCCCTCGGAGACAACTTGTTTCTCTCCAGGTCCAGTACCTTGTAGGCCGAGGACCTGAGGCTGATGCCCACAAACCGCCCCTGCCAGGCCCGGGGGGTCCGCTTCTTGGAGACCCCCGGATGGCGGGCCCGCATCTGCTGAGCATCCATGGCCACAGTGCACAGGGTGCCGAATATCTCGATACGGGAGTAGGTAAAGTGATAGCCCATAAGGTGATAGAATGGCACCACGGCGTCCCGCCCATGAGGCAGGATATCCCATAGCAGGCAGGCATGACTGTCTGCAAGAGGCCAGTAGGTGAGGTCCATACCGGCTGTCTCCAGGAGTGCACGGGAGACCGACGAGATCTTACCAATCACATATTCAGCCATGAAGTTCTGCCAGTGCAGGGTGGGTGACGACTGCAGGTGTTTGATGCCATGGTGTTTGTACAGAGCCTGTGCTGCAGGGTCACACAGCTCCGGGGCACAATCAGTGCGGAGAACCAGGCCAGTGCAGGCAAAGCCGTGATGAACAACATCCGCCAGGAACTGAGCCAGGATGAAGCTGTATGCCGACTTCTCAGCAGAGAAGTAGCAAAGTGTAAACCTCACAGTGAACTCCACAAAGGTCCAGCGGTACCTCGACCCGTCATAGCCAATAGGCGTGATCGGGCCTGTAGCATCAGCAGCCCACATAGATCCAGGCTTCTGAGCCTTGTATCTGTCAGCCGGAGGGTGCTTCGGACTCGGCTGCACTGTCCGCATACGGGCACACACAGCACAGGCCTCAGCACAGGTCCTGTGAGACAGCAGCTGCTCCCGGGTAACCGTAGTGCCAGGCCGGGCGATGTCAACACCAAGGTCCATGAGCTGAGCCAGCCTGAGACCATGAGCATGAGCATATGCGGAATGGCACCACCTCTCAGGGGTGAACCTCATGGATGTGTACTGATCACGGTAGATGATAGCCACCGGGAACGGGGTACCAGCAATGAAGACACGGTCCCCCCCGCCCTCCGAGCCAGCCGACTGAAGGGGCCGTCCAGCATAGGTGTGCTCACGACGGTAGCTGAATATGCCCTCTGTGCCAGCTGGGTACACATGTAGCACCTCCCAATGAATAAGGTGCTGCCTGAAGGTACTGAGGTGTGACTGGGGAATCAAGAAGAGGAATACCGTGTGCTCGGGGTCGGTTGCAAAGTCCCGGTTGGCCTTCTTGAGCATCCGCTCACAGGTGAGTCTGTCAAAGGGCGGGTTGCCATATATATAGGCACCGGCCCAGAGGTGACCCCAGCAGGAATCAGACAGTGAATACCTGACTGGGCAGGTCTGGTTGTTACCCACGCCGGGGGGGAGGTCGTCTCCGAAGAGGGAGATGTCAAAGTTGTGTTCCCCGGTCTTGGCCAGTGCAGCGGGCGAGCCCTTCAGGAAAGCCCACTTGGCATACTCTGAGCGTGCCCACATCCAGTCACAGATCTCACCGGTGCGGACACGTGAGACAGTCTGGGTGAGTGCACTGGCTGCCCCCTCAGGGACCTCCGCCCACATATAGTCTGTGCCAGAGTCAATGATCCGATAGACACGGCCAGTAGGCAGGTGGGTGTAGGTGAGGGATACAAGGTCAGGGGACCCGAAGCCGAGGGATAGCATAACCCGAGAAGACAGCAGAGTGCGGCAGCCGGCCTTATAGTGTGAGTTTGGGAGAACGAAGTGGTCGATGGCGCCGTCCTGGACACAGACCCCATACAGGTGGAATGTCACAGTAGCATCCGTCCTGTGAGACCCAGCCGTGACCATGGTGAAGGCCACCGTACGGGTGTAGTCCACGTCGGTGCAGGCCGACAGGTCCCCGCACATGACACATGTGGCTCCAGAGTCACACACGATGCCTCTGTCAACCCGGACGGGTGCAGGGACAGCACTGGCCAGAGAACTGAATCCAGAAGCAGCCCACTCCTCGTCGGGCACATGCAATGGAACTGACTCTGCACTGCCATAAACCAGAATACCAGTATAGCCAGCAGGTACCAGAGGGTAAACCACTGTAACTGACCCAAGCTGACCAGACAGTACACCAAGCTCCACAGAAGCATAAGTACCCACAGCATAACCAGAGACCAGACATAAGCCGGTATCACCGGTAGCCAGTCCATCAGCTGAGAAAAGCTGACCAGCAGAACGGCCGACGGACCCCCCTGCTGGCGGGGTAAGCTGACTGACTGACTGACTGACTGACTGACTGTCTGACTGACTGCCGCAGACCCAGAGAATACCCAAACAGTAGTGCCGAGGTACACAGGGCCAGGCCACAGATAACCAGAATAGCAGTCCAGACCGGTGAGGAGCGGCGAGAGGTACGGGGCTCACCCGCCGGAGGCTGGGTTGTTGAGGGCTGGTGCCCGCCCGTCGGTGACTGGCGGTTGACAAGGTGTCGCCAGGTGCGTGCGGGAGTCCTGGCACCAACGGCAGGAAGACAGGCCGAGATAGCCAGACCCCAGGTGACAGCATGCCAAAGCACCAGAGCCCGTGGGTGCACCTCCAGCACAGCACCGGAGGCACCACCAGACTGCACCGCATCTGCCGTGCCAGAGAATGCTAGAATGCACAGCAGACTCATGTACATGAAGTGACCCGCCCCATAGGGCCTGCGGCCCGGGCCACCCGGACCCCTGGGTCGGGACGGCGGTGCCGTGCTCACCAGCTGCACAGCTCCAGGGAATTCGGTGTTGGTTGTTGTGATCTGCACGTCGGCTGCCGGCACCGCTGGCTGCTGCGGCTCAACACTGAAGTGCTGCATAGACATGGCAGGGTCCGAAGGCTGGTGCACGGCAACATGGAGCTGAGCAGGCGTCATCTCACCGTCGGGTCCGTCCCCATCGCCAGGGTCCTGGTACGAGTTGAAGCGGTTGACAGCGTCATAGTACTGCTCCTCCGAGCGGCCACATGAGTCCCAGATAGCCCACTCCGACTCAGTCCACGGCTCCCCACTGTCAACGGCAGAGTGCGGCACAACGGCAGCCGCCTGGGCCGCGGGGATGTCAAGCGGTGCCTCCCCGAGCTCCAATGAGTAAGAATATAGGCACGACTCATACACCTCCTCCTCCGGATCGAGGAAAGCCGCATCCAACTCTGACAGGATGTCTGCAATGGGCGTGCCCTCGGGGTGGAACCCCGCCACATGAGCACTCTGCACCCCTCCAGGGCAGTCACGGCGGAAGTGAGGGCCGCCGCAGTCCCAGCACTGGACCGAGTGGCGGCCCTGTGCATCCCGCGTCACCCGCAAGGCAGTCGGTGAACCACCGGATGCAGGCTGCCGCTGCCCCTGAGTCCGCGGCGGAGGGGCATGAGGGGAAGGGTGAGAGCCCTTCCTGTGTCCCTTCATGTTCTGTTGTCGATTCTTTCCACCGCGGGCCGGTCTGGCGCGGGGAGCTGTACCCCTGTCGCCCCCAGACCGGTGAGCACCCTGTCCGGCCGCCTGCGGCTGAGCATCCTGAGTCTGTGGCGGGTGCCTGGGCTCGTCACGCCTGCGGCCACCAACAACGCGAGTCTGCGGGATGCCCGCACGGGCCAGAAGGGCGGCAGAAGGGGACTCCCCAGAGAGAAGTGAGGCCGCCAATGCGGAGACCCCATCCTTCTTCTTCTTCTCTTTAAGCAGCTTCTTTTCCTCTGTTTTCTGTTGGTGGAAGGCCTTCACAGCCAACGTGAACTGTTGAATGCCGAGAGCCCGCTTCTCCCTGCCCTCGGCCGTCTTAGAATTCCACTCCTGTAGAAGGTCCTTATAATACAGAGGGCACATGCGAAGGGTGAGGAGGTCCAAGGCGAACCCCACACCCCACACATCGTCAGGCTCTACACCAGGTCTGAGCTCAGAACGGATCGCGGTGTGGTGCTGCATGAAGCCCTTAATATAGGGCTCGGGGTCTACATCCTCCAGCAGCTCGATCGCAGGAGCTGTCTCGAATAGGTAACCATGGGAAACCCACGGCCTGCGCCGTCTGGCAACGGCTCGGCAGACAACCAGCCACGCACGGCGTCCATCATCCGGAGACACTGTAGCCGACTCCTCAATGAGCCGAAGGCATGACCCACGCACCAGCGACGTCAAGATGCGATAGAGAATGCGAGTGGCCTCAGGAAGAACAGCCGTCGTGAGGTCAGTCGGGTGGAATACCGTGTCAAACTGAAGGTTGAAGTCGGTTAGTTGGGTCTGTACCGCTTTAGTGAAGCGGTCCAGTGCAATTTCTCGAGGCACTTGGCCTTTGATCTTGTCGATGTCAAAGACCCACTCCGAAGCCTTGATGTGAGTGGGCCGGCACTGGTCACGAACTTGCTGAATAATGCTGGCCCGGTGACCAGGCTCGCGGAGAATCGTCTGGCAGTCCTTAAGGAACTCCCTGAGAACCAAAGCACCGTCCGAGTCATCACTGTCAAGCGGGCGACGCTTCACAGGTGTAGGGGGCACAGGCTCTTCAGGGCCGTCGCTGAAGGGAAGCGCCCTCCGCGTGTCGATCCCAGCCGGAACTGGAGTGGTAAACCCATCAGAAGGATCCATGGCAGCCATGACAGCTGCAAGATAAGCACCGAAGGGATGAAACCCTAACGAAAAGGGTGAGCCCCCTTCAAGGAAGGGGCCAAATCCAAGATAAATTCAAAATCTGCTCCGATGCCCACGAAACTCGGTAACACGGCCGGTAATGGCGAAGTAAAAACACTCTCCAAAGGAAAATGTCCGAGCCCAAGTAGAACGTGAGTTATAAACGGTCAAAAACGGCCAAGTCGCCCGCAAGATTCGTAGATCCGCTCAAAGTTCACAAACAAGCGGCAAGCGTGGCAAATTAAGGTAAAATGATACGGGTAAAGATGTATAGAGCAGTGAGGAAAAATGCGGAGCGGCGGGGGTGGGCGGAAGGTAGGAGGGTAGAGTCGAGGTCTCCGCGCTTGTCGATGTCCGAGGTCATGGTCTGTTTAACGTGTCGCGAAGCACTCAGTACCAAACTCTGCGCAATGCTGCATACCATCGGGGGCCCCAGCGCTCTCTGACCCATCTTCTCCGTACTTCCTCCGCCACTCGTCGCGCTTACCCCTCCATCTACACAGTCAGTCGTGCCGTGAAAACGCGGCACCCCGCAACATTCTACCTACTCAGCCACGCTCGCCCCTCTACAGCTTTAGCCAGCCATTTAGTGGCTTTGAATCAAAACCACTTTAGGCAAGTGGTGGGCCTATAGCCTACTAGAATGTCCTAGTGACACAGTGAAAACGCTGAACGCCGTAGGGTTTGAGCGAGGCAATCGGGTATATCAAAAGATAGAAATGAATACACGACTCTCAGGCTATCTAAGCTCTGAGGCCGTCACTAGGCAATCATATCGTGTGTCACAGTCTAAGCTACCGAAGTCGAACTACTGAGTACAGGTAGGAAGTCACTGTACTGTCACTGTCACTGTCATACGTCATACGTGATACTGAACTACTGAATCTCAGCACCTTCTGTACATCTTCCAGACACCTTCGGGGAATATATGTCTTCCTGAACCCAGAAGAGGTGCGGAAGACACACGGAAGACACACAGAAGACACGCGGAAGACATTTTTTTGACATCTTCCGGACGTCTTCTTGACTGTGCTTGCGGAAGATACCCCAGATATCTTCTGTACATCTTCCGGTTGTCTTAGAGATGTCTTTGAGGAAGACGTGTCTTCTGGAAATCTGATACTTGTAGAAGTTCCACCAAACGTCTTAACACCCCTCTTCGGGGCGTCTTCCTCATTTTTTTTGACGATCTTCTACGCGTCTTCTAATGTCTACCTAGGCGCTAGGTAGACATTAGAAGACGCGTAGAAGATCGTCCAAAAAATGAGGAAGACGCCCCGAAGAGGGGTGTTAAGACGTTTGGTGGAACTTCTACAAGTATCAGATTTCCAGAAGACACGTCTTCCTCAAAGACATCTCTGGAGGGTAACAAGATGCACAGAAGATATCTGGGGGGTCTTCCGTATGTCTTTTTGTTTTTTTTGTTTTTTTTTTGAAAAAAGCTTTAAAAATCGCGAAAAAACAAAAAAAATCATATAAGGTGCACAATACTGGGCATAATTGTGTGGTGTAGGTAGAAGTGCAAAAAAACAAGTGGTTTGTTCGGGAGAGGGGCAAACGTACCAAGTTACTAAGTTAAAACGGCCGACGAATTTGGTAGAAGAAACTGCTCTTGTTTTAGAGCACCATCCCTCCTAGCAACGGTCGAACAGTCGATCACGCGCGCAGTGAGTCGCGTGAGACGTGATGACTGCACGATACCGCGGATAGCAAACCCGGAAAATCTGCCAGCGCTGCGCTGCGCTGGTGTCAGGTGTGGCGCTGGCGTGTGGATGTGGTCGCGGTCGTGGTCAGGCGTCATCGTCAGCTAGCATTAGCATCGCATCGCATCGCATCGCATCGTCAGGCCCAGCGCAGGGGAGTGAGCACGAGCACCGCACCGCACATCGACATGACCGTTCGAGTTTGAATTTTATTTAACGTTGAAGTGAAATTTGCATCTACCACTTTTACACCTGCATCAAACTCAATTCCACCGCAGCCTCGTTTTCCGCGGACTGCTGCTGGGTGAAGTGGTCCTTTTAAAATAGTTCGTCTAACAGAAAAACGTTGCACAACGCAATACTTCAATAGTGATTGCGGGTGCTTTTCGTGCCTTGGTGTTTTTACGCGCACTTCGGCGTGCTTAGCGTCTAATTGAGGTGTGAACGAGACATGTGTTCTCGCTCGTCCTTTGGACGAGATGATGTTGGTTCGATTCCAACTCACACCACTAGGCCTTTTTGTTTTCCTTCGGTAATCTTGTATTTCGTCTCGTACTATTTTTGCGCTTTACTAACCTTTGGTTTTGCGTTGCGCTTTGTTTTTCAGATCGGCTGAAAATGACCTAGTCCAAAAGGTAAATTTTCAGCCCAACCTCAACACCACAAATAAAGGTATTTGCTCTATCATCCCCTAGTGTCACACCTAGAAAATACTGCCTTTATGCGTTGTGTTTTTCCGCTTTACTAACCTTTGGTTTTGAGTTGCGCTTTGTTTTTCAGATTGGCTGAAAATGAGCAAGTGGGAAAAGCGCATTTTCAGCCCATCGCCCACAACTAGAAGAGTAAAGGTACTTACCTTACCCTTCCTAGGAATTTGTGCTTGTATTCATTGTGTGTTTTCACTCTACTAAGTGTTGGTATTTTGGTGTGCGTTGTTTTTCAGATCGGTTAAAAACGAGCGAGTGGAAAACCCATGTTTTTGCGTGGTCCAAGACCTATGCCATGTGTGCATGTTAGATGAACATCGTTTCTAGGTAATTAGACTAGTTGTTTAGAACATGAATGTGAAGTAGTTCTAGACACTTAGCTAGTTAGGATAATAATATGTGTGGCCCTCCTTATGATTAGGTTCTTGATTGAAAAGTAATATTGTTAAAGCAATTTTAGTCTCCAAAGCATCTTAGCCTTCCACACAAATAAATCATCTCTTGTCGTGTATCAAACGTTGAGAATATGTTTGTTAAGGATGGCGAGAAGTGTATTATGCCATACATCTTGTTTGCACTCATCCTTCTTGCAAGCTTATTTCAGCCTAAAAATATTCCTCGCGAATGCGTATACGAATGTTGAAATTTATTAGACATGCAGAAGGCATTCAGAAGATATCTTCTGAACGTTTTCTGCATGACTTCTGTACATCTTCTGAATTCCGGAAGATGTCTTCTAGACGTCTTCCGGGTTCCAGAAGACATCTAGAAGACGTCTTCTACGCGACTTCTAATGTCTACCATCTTCTGAGTTCTGGAAGACGTCCAGAAGATCTTCCGGGAAGATGTACAGAAGACACCTAAAAGATATCAAGAAGACATCTTCCGGAATTCAGAAGATGTACAGAAGTCATACAGAAGACGTCCATAAGATAACTTCTGGATGTCTTCCCGGAAGATCTTCTGCACGTCTTCTGGAAACCAGAAGATGGTAGACATTAGAATGCGCGCAGAAGACGTCTTCTGGACGTCTTTTGAGTGTCTTCTGGACCCAGAAGACGTTCAGAAGACGCGTCTTCTGGTTTTCCCAGAATGTAGGGGTTGTTGCGCGGCGGTGCTTTGTGGTCGCGAGCAATGACCGCCTGGAGCATAGCTTCCGATGTGCCGGGCTTCAAGCGCATCATTACCAAGCCTTGCTCCTGGAAGGCCCGTCCATCGATTTTGTCGTCCAAGGCTTCATCCCGCCCGTTAGTACACCCCTCCTCCTCCCCCCACTACCTCCCGCCTAAGGATGTATACCCTGAATTATAGTTTAGAGCATAGCCTTGATCATGCCGACATGTGGAAACGTATGAATCATACCAGAAGGGGGATAGGATGCGAAGCTAAGTCTCCATTTGGAGTGGTGTCAACGTCCAAGCACACTCCATACTCAACGGCGGGGGTGCTCTTATTACGGTTTGCTTGACGTGCTCCCTGTCATCACATACATAATCCACTTGGGCCTCTTAGTACACTTACTAAAATCTTGAAAGTATGAGCGACAGTGTGCTGTGCTCCTGACCACAAGCATCGAGAACACACTATTCGACGAAAATGACATTATCATATGTCATTTTTGGATTTATATATATTTCATAAAAATCAGGGTTTAGTGATATTTATGCGCGAAATAGGGATACATAAAGGCAACAAGCTAGAAAAGTGCAGTATGCGTACAATGAAAACACCGAAATATGCATACATGTATCATTCTTTATTCAAATGTTTACGAGCAGAGTACTTTTCACCCTATACCGTCGAGGCATGACTGATACTATCAGTCAGGGCGGTCGACAAATCCTGCTAATTTATTCAGCATTCTCTTCGGTCTCATCTTCATCTAAGTCTTCTTCCTCAGAATCGACAGTGGCTGCTTCCTTCCCCTTTACTCGTCGGGTCACTCTTCTTTTTTGGCTTCGTCTCGGCATCCGGATCGGGCTCGGCGTCGAAATTGGTCAGCCGTTGCTGCGCAGAGCTGACCATGTACGGGTCGTGGTCGAAACCGATCGCGTTCAAACCACACCTCATGGCGGCCATGGACGTTGAGCCGACGCCGCAGCAAGCGTCGAGAATCCAGTTGAGTGGATGGCCGTCGTCATCCACCTTGCCCGGATTGTCACCGAGCATGTGGCACTGGATCAGCTCCATCAACAGAGCTAGGGGTTTCTGATGGTTATTGACGACTTTGCCGTCGCGTTTGTACATCTGGTGCACAACCGGGAAGCCGCGCAAAAGTGACGCGCGGCTGTAACGTTCACCTTCCCCCAGATCAAAGTTGAACATCCACTCCGGCTTTTTAGAAGACTCCCCCTGGGCATCGCTCTTTACATGGTACCCCAGGACCCCACATTCAATGTCATTGTAGCGTACAGACTTGTTGGGGTTCATGTGCACGTTCTGCTTGTGCCACCAGATTCGCTCCGCGCGGCCGGAGCAGTAAATTCCAATCACCCCCAGGAAATCGTTTTGTTGGACGAAACCGCAAAAGAAAGCGACTGTCCATGCCGGGGCGGTGGTCTTGGCGTTGAAAGACTCCAGGAACGTTTGCACCTCCTCCTTGGTCATCGCGTCGGGAGTCTTCTCCTTGTCAAGCGCGTAATTGCAGTCGATGACCGCCCCCGTGAATGGCAGTCTCGGGATGTCCTTCAAATCGTTCATGCTGCCCTTGACGATCTTCCAACGAGGGAACATCGTCACGTCCCGAAGATGTGTGGGCTCGTCGCCCTCCAGCTCCGCCTCTCCTGGAACCTTAGGCTCCGGCCCGTCGGTCCGCGCCTCCCGATGCAGTTTGATGTCGACTTTCACCTCGATTTGTTGCAAGCCCAGGATGTGAGCCGCGCTTGGCGCCTGCGCTTCTTTGAGATTTGCCCGCGCGTTCTCGACGTAATTGAAGATCGCTAGCGGAACTTCCCCAGACCCCCCCGGCGCGCTCCCCCCTTGCGGACTGTAAGCAGCCGATCAACGACTCGATTTTCTCTTGGGAGCTCCAGTAGGGGGTGAACTCCCCTTGAATTCGTCCCAGGTTTGCAATCCCGCCGCGGACACCAAGTGCTGAAATCTGTATAGGCAGCCCTGACTGGGAGTCCCGGTCAGGCCCCTATGACAGATCCCTAGGACCAACACTGGACTACTGACTGATCTGTAGGTTCGTACTGTGACACACGCGGTGTCACAGGTAGGCTAGACTCCGAGACCGTCCGAGACCGTTCCGGGTATATCTAGCTTAGGGTTTATTTATCTTATACGGTTTATCCACACGAGTACGGGACTTTCTGATATCTAGTGTACTTGGATATTCCGGTAGGTCGTGGCCCCATCCACGTTTTCATTCCACTTGCTATCTTGGCCATGATTGGCTAAGCAGCCGCTTGAAGAGGTGGTGCGCACTTGCGCGTTTGGGTGCGACTAGGATTTGGACATGATTTCACGGTAGACGTCTTTTGCGGCTGCGAGTCATGGGCACCGCGCGTTGCTATTGCTCGGTTGTGGCAATGTTCATTTACGTTGTTTTACCTGCCCTGATCCCGCTGGTTTACGTATTTTGGGCTGGTGCTCCGGACGCCTTCGACCACATCGACATTTGCAAGTGCCCCACGCTCTTTTCACCGCTCCGCACGTTCTGCCGTTACGTCATCCCTCCATTTCCGCCACAACGCCCAAGCGTGCTACCGCGCATCATCTTTTCTCTGGCTTTCAGAAGAATGGCGACATCTACACGGGCTCGTAAACGCCTGTTGAAGGACTCCGACTTGGACGCCTCTATACGGCTTTTGGATGCGGTTCGGGACACTCCGACCGCTAGCACTCCGCCTGTGGTGCCCCCTGCTGTTTCCAGCAACTCCGACACCGCTGTCGCGTTGCGGAAACATCTTGTTGACCAACACGCCGCTGTTGACGTGGTCTACAAGGGGAGGTTGCATCGGGCTTGGGCCAAGGGTATCCGCGAGGATATCCTTGGTTCCAAGAAACATCATTATCGTGGCACTGACGACGCGGACCGCCTCTCCGAGCTGGTGGTGCAGCTTCGTACCGAGTTTCAGTCCGCTGGGCTGGATTTGGCTCCCTTTAACCTCGACGACCCCACCTCTCTGGTTATCGAGAAGGTTAATGGGCTTCTCTACGACGTGTTGGCCCTCGTCGTGGAGCGCAACTCCGTGGCGGACACCTGGCTTCGCGGTACGGACTCCTCGGCTGACCGAGATGGACGTCGT
>LGRX02026484.1:0-10059 GCA_001247695.2 Cymbomonas tetramitiformis | reverse complement strand
CTCTTTGGCGCCCTCCTTGGCGCCCCATTCTAACATATCCCCCAGTCTTTCACCCAGCATTACTTAACATGCTTGCACTTCTCCCTTGCCACAGGCTCAATTTATGGTAGGCGACCTGGTAATGTTGCGCCGCACAACAACCCAACGCTCCGCGATCACCACGAGCAAGCTCCTGGGATTTGCTGCCACCGGGCCCTATATGGTGAACGAAGTCATCAGCAAGTCTTCCGTTCGCTTACTAGACCATCTGTGGGGGAAAACGTTCGATCGCGCCATCTCCATCTCCATGCTCAGCATGTTCAAGGCTCGTGGGGAATCCACACTTCCTCAGGTGCGCCTCTGCATGCATGCGTACCGCATTCTTCCTTCCGCCTGATTTGACTTGTGTGTCCATGTTCAATTTGCGGGCCTCGGATGTGCGTAATCCCCATTTCACTTATGGACCTCACAAACTCTTACACATTTCCACTTCTCTACAGATGGAGCAATTCTTGCTCTCGCAGAAACCCCGCTGTGACGAAGCCTATGCAGTTCAAGACAAGCGGTTGCAAGACCTACAAGATGGCTTGGCCAATCGGCCAAATGCCCCAATCTGTGCAATGTGCAAGAAACCCACGCACAAGCTTTGGTGCAAGGGGTTCTGCAAGCCTTGCTATTCCAAGTCGAGGGCTTCCATTGCAAAGCAAAGGAAGGCACAGGGTACCTCGGAAAATGGCGCCCGAGGGCGAGGAAGACCCCGCAAGACATAACCATAGTAGCATGTAGGATGTCACACGTGCTCTCGTAGAACAACCCCTTCCAAGATTAGACTGCCAAGAACTAGGCTTGTACAAGCCATCACCAAGAACCATGGGTATCACCTGCCTGCCTGTCTTCTAGACTGCTACCATTATTTATTACTTGTATTATTTTTGAATATGCATCTGCACTAAACATGCATCCAGGCTAAAAATGCATCCAGGCTGAATATGCTTTCAGGCTACAGCATATATATATGTATATAAATTGAATACTCAAGGATACACGCGCCTCACGGCGTGAGACAGTCCTGTTCCAATAAAAGAAAAATGATGCAGGCTCTTCTATAATTAGACATTAGTAATGGCATGCTATCCTTACTGCTCACAGACGAGTGACGCTAGAGCGGTAGGAAGGCAGACAGATTGGCTTGCCACCCTATTGGGTTTGAGACAAGTCGCCGAAACACAGATAATGCAACTATGAATTGTTTGGAACTCTACTGGTGCGCAATGCAATATGTTTTGTGTGTTTTCGTGCAAAATATCCTGGAACATATGAGGTTCCTCATGCAACATAACCGAGCTGGAGATATGATCGAGGTATCCTGCCCTAGGCTCATAACCAAATCCAAGCCAAAAAGGCATTTTTCACCATACTGCACAGAAGCACACTGAACGGCATGAGATCGGCCAAAGAAAAGCCAGCCCACCATCATCTCAGTGGATGTGAGAAGCAAAGCAAGAGCAGGGCGGGGCCGTGACAAGATACCACAAACTCATACATATTCCCAACCCAGATGCAAAGCAGCATGGAAAGATGATACGATGTGACCGATCACCGCCCAACAATAGTTGGTCCCGGGGTTACGGAGTAAGCGGACCCTGCTGGCATGCCCCCTGGTGGCTCACGGCACAGGTGCAAACACACTGAACGGCATGAGATCGGCCAAAGAAAAGCCAACCCACCATCATCCCAGTGGATGTGCGAAGCAAATCAAGAGCAGGGCGGGGCCGTGACAAGATACCACAAACTCATACATATTCCCAACCCAGATGCAAAGCAGCAGGAGCACACACACTGAACGGCATGAGATCGGCCAACAAAAGCCAGCCCACCATCATCCCAGTGGATGTGAGAAGTAAATCAAGAGCAGGGCGGGGCCGTGACAAGATACCACAAACTCATACATATTCCCAACCCAGATGCAAAGCAGCAGGAGCACACACACTGAACGGCATGAGATCGGCCAACAAAAGCCAGCCCACCATCATCCCAGTGGATGTGAGAAGCAAATCAAGAGCAGGGCGGGGCCGCGACAAGATACCACAAACTCATACCTATTCCCAACCCAGATGCAAAGCAGCAGGAGCACACACACTGAACGGCATGAGATCGGCCAACAAAAGCCAGCCCACCATCATCCCAGTGGATGTGAGAAGCAAATCAAGAGCAGGGCGGGGCCGCGACAAGATACCACAAACTCATACCTATTCCCAACCCAGATGCAAAGCAGCAGGAGCACACACACTGAACGGCATGAGATCGGCCAACAAAAGCCAGCCCACCATCATCCCAGTGGATGTGAGAAGCAAATCAAGAGCAGGGCGGGGCCGCGACAAGATACCACAAACTCATACATATTCCCAACCCAAATGCATAGCAGCATGGAAAGATGATACGATGTGACCGATCATCGCCCAACAACTGTTGGTCTTTGGGTTACGGAGTGAGCGGACCGTGCTGGCATGCCCCCCAGTGGCTCACGGTCGATGGATGGTACCCGTTGGTCCATGGTTATGCCATGAATGCAGTCACACCACACAGCATGGACACCCCATGTCAAAAAAAAGGAAACATGTGGGCACCTAAGTGCTCCCCACAAAAATCAAGGGAAAACACAAAAGGTGTACTTCACCACCTTCTGCCTCTCCTTGCAGCAAAGGCAGACGAATCTACCGAGCTCTCCAAGAGGCAGTGCCCGCCAGAATGGCACCACCGGGATAACGGCCTCTCAAAACCCACTTCCACCCGGCGGCCGTCCCCGTTCACACCGATGCGCCAGTACCTCAAATCAGGGTCAAAGAACACTCGTCCCCCGGCATGTGTAATAACCATGAGCACTGTACACGGAGAGGGAGCAAGCGTCAGACGAATCCAAGACACTCCCAAATAGCGAGCCGCAAACGAATCCCCGATGCTCTCAAAGAGGCAGTATCTGTAAGAAGGGTACCACAGGGACAGCCACCATCCCATCATCCAAATCACTCCAGTGGCCATCCCCGTTAACAACGAGACGCCAGTACCCCATCACGTGGCTATTGATCACCAGTCCCCCGGCATGTGAAAAAGCCCCAAGGCACTGGACATAAATAGAGCCAGCCGCAGACAAATCCCCGACACCCCCAAGGAGGCAGTACCCGTCAGAAGGGTACCACAGGGACAACCACATCCCATCATCCAAATCACTCCAGTGGCCGTCCCCAATAACAACGAGATGCCAGTACCCCATAACGTGGCTGTTGATCACCAGTCCCCCGGCAGGTGAAAAAGCCCCAAGGCACTGGACATGAATAGAGCCAGCCGCAGACGAATCTCCGACGCCCCCAAAGAGGCAGTACCCGTCAGAAGGGTACCACGGAGACAGCCACAGGAGCACACTGAACGGCATGAGATCGGCCAACAAAAGCCAGCCCACCATCATCCCAGTGGATGTGAGAAGCAAATCAAGAGCAGGGCGGGGCCGTGACAAGATACCACAAACGCATACACATTCCCAACCCAGATGCAAAGGAGCATGGAAAGATGATACGATGTGACCGATCGTTGCCAAACAACTGTTGGTCTCTGGGTTACGGAGTAAGCGGACCCTGCTGGCATGCCCCCCAGTGGCTCCCGGTCGATGGATGGGACCTGTCGGTCCATGGTTATGTCATGAATGCAGTCACGCCACACAGCATAGACACCCCATGTCAAAAAAGGAAACATGCGGGCACCTAAGTGCTCCCCACAAAATTCAAGGGAAAACACAGAAGGTGAACTTTACCACCTTCTGCCTCTCCTCGCAGCACGACAGACGAATCTACCGTGCTCTCCAAGATATATATATATATATACACACACACTGAATGGCATGAGATCGGCCAACAAAAGCCAGCCCACCATCATCCCAGTGGATGTGAAAAGCAAATCAAGAGCAGGGCGGGGCCGTGACAAGATACCACAAACGCATACATATTCCCAACCCAAATGCAAAGCAGCATGGAAACATGATACGATGTGACCGATCGTCGCCAAACAATTGTTGGTCTCTGGGTTACGGAGTAAGCGGACCCTGCTGGCATGCCCCCCAGTGGCTCCCGGTCGATGGATGGGACCTGTTGTATATATATACACACACACACACATATATATATATATCCCGAAGTGTGTGCTGAATCCTTTGATCCCCGGCGTGGGTACATAGTGCAGTCTCCTGTGGCTATGGGGTGCCAAAGGATTCGCAAGGATAAGCATACAAACACACACACACATATATATATATGTATATAAATTGAATACTCAAGGATACACGCGCCTCACGGCGTGAGACAGTCCTGTTCCAATAAAAGAAAAATGATGCAGGCTCTTCTATAATTAGACATTAGTAATGGCATGCTATCCTTACTGCTCACAGACGAGTGACGCTAGAGCGGTAGGAAGGCAGACAGATTGGCTTGCCACCCTATTGGGTTTGAGACAAGTCGCCGAAACACAGATAATGCAACTATGAATTGTTTGGAACTCTACTGGTGCGCAATGCAATATGTTTTGTGTGTTTTCGTGCAAAATATCCTGGAACATATGAGGTTCCTCATGCAACATAACCGAGCTGGAGATATGATCGAGGTATCCTGCCCTAGGCTCATAACCAATTCCGAGCCAAAAAGGCATTTTTCACCATACTGCACAGGAGCACACTGAACGGCATGAGATCGGCCAAAGAAAAGCCAGCCCACCATCATCCCAGTGGATGTGAGAAGCAAATCAAGAGCAGGGCGGGGCCGCGACAAGATACCACAAACTCATACATATTCCCAACCCAAATGCATAGCAGCATGGAAAGATGATACGATGTGACCGATCATCGCCCAACAACTGTTGGTCTTTGGGTTACGGAGTGAGCGGACCGTGCTGGCATGCCCCCCAGTGGCTCACGGTCGATGGATGGGACCCGTTGGTCCATGGTTATGCCATGAATGCAGTCACACCACACAGCATGGACACCCCATGTCAAAAAAAAGGAAACATGTGGGCACCTAAGTGCTCCCCACAAAAATCAAGGGAAAACACAAAAGGTGTACTTCACCACCTTCTGCCTCTCCTTGCAGCAAAGGCAGACGAATCTACCGAGCTCTCCAAGAGGCAGTGCCCGCCAGAATGGCACCACCGGGATAACGGCCTCTCAAAACCCACTTCCACCCGGCGGCCGTCCCCGTTCACACCGATGCGCCAGTACCTCAAATCAGGGTCAAAGAACACTCGTCCCCCGGCATGTGTAATAACCATGAGCACTGTACACGGAGAGGGAGCAAGCGTCAGACGAATCCAAGACACTCCCAAATAGCGAGCCGCAAACGAATCCCCGATGCTCTCAAAGAGGCAGTATCTGTAAGAAGGGTACCACAGGGACAGCCACAATCCCATCATCCAAATCACTCCAGTGGCCATCCCCGTTAACAACGAGACGCCAGTACCCCATCACGTGGCTATTGATCACCAGTCCCCCGGCATGTGAAAAAGCCCCAAGGCACTGGACATAAATAGAGCCAGCCGCAGACAAATCCCCGACACCCCCAAGGAGGCAGTACCCGTCAGAAGGGTACCACAGGGACAACCACATCCCATCATCCAAATCACTCCAGTGGCCGTCCCCAATAACAACGAGATGCCAGTACCCCATAACGTGGCTGTTGATCACCAGTCCCCCGGCAGGTGAAAAAGCCCCAAGGCACTGGACATGAATAGAGCCAGCCGCAGACGAATCTCCGACGCCCCCAAAGAGGCAGTACCCGTCAGAAGGGTACCACGGAGACAGCCACAGGAGCACACTGAACGGCATGAGATCGGCCAACAAAAGCCAGCCCACCATCATCCCAGTGGATGTGAGAAGCAAATCAAGAGCAGGGCGGGGCCGTGACAAGATACCACAAACGCATACACATTCCCAACCCAGATGCAAAGGAGCATGGAAAGATGATACGATGTGACCGATCGTTGCCAAACAACTGTTGGTCTCTGGGTTACGGAGTAAGCGGACCCTGCTGGCATGCCCCCCAGTGGCTCCCGGTCGATGGATGCGACCTGTCGGTCCATGGTTATGTCATGAATGCAGTCACGCCACACAGCATGGACACCCCATGTCAAAAAAGGAAACATGCGGGCACCTAAGTGCTCCCCACAAAATTCAAGGGAAAACACAGAAGGTGAACTTTACCACCTTCTGCCTCTCCTCGCAGCACGACAGACGAATCTACCGTGCTCTCCAAGATATATATATATATATACACACACACTGAATGGCATGAGATCGGCCAACAAAAGCCAGCCCACCATCATCCCAGTGGATGTGAAAAGCAAATCAAGAGCAGGGCGGGGCCGTGACAAGATACCACAAACGCATACATATTCCCAACCCAAATGCAAAGCAGCATGGAAACATGATACGATGTGACCGATCGTCGCCAAACAATTGTTGGTCTCTGGGTTACGGAGTAAGCGGACCCTGCTGGCATGCCCCCCAGTGGCTCCCGGTCGATGGATGGGACCTGTTGTATATATATACACACACACACACATATATATATATATCCCGAAGTGTGTGCTGAATCCTTTGATCCCCGGCGTGGGTACATAGTGCAGTCTCCTGTGGCTATGGGGTGCCAAAGGATTCGCAAGGATAAGCATACAAACACACACACACATATATATATATGTATATAAATTGAATACTCAAGGATACACGCGCCTCACGGCGTGAGACAGTCCTGTTCCAATAAAAGAAAAATGATGCAGGCTCTTCTATAATTAGACATTAGTAATGGCATGCTATCCTTACTGCTCACAGACGAGTGACGCTAGAGCGGTAGGAAGGCAGACAGATTGGCTTGCCACCCTATTGGGTTTGAGACAAGTCGCCGAAACACAGATAATGCAACTATGAATTGTTTGGAACTCTACTGGTGCGCAATGCAATATGTTTTGTGTGTTTTCGTGCAAAATATCCTGGAACATATGAGGTTCCTCATGCAACATAACCGAGCTGGAGATATGATCGAGGTATCCTGCCCTAGGCTCATAACCAAATCCAAGCCAAAAAGGCATTTTTCACCATACTGCACAGAAGCACACTGAACGGCATGAGATCGGCCAAAGAAAAGCCAGCCCACCATCATCTCAGTGGATGTGAGAAGCAAAGCAAGAGCAGGGCGGGGCCGTGACAAGATACCACAAACTCATACATATTCCCAACCCAGATGCAAAGCAGCATGGAAAGATGATACGATGTGACCGATCACCGCCCAACAATAGTTGGTCCCGGGGTTACGGAGTAAGCGGACCCTGCTGGCATGCCCCCTGGTGGCTCACGGCACAGGTGCAAACACACTGAACGGCATGAGATCGGCCAAAGAAAAGCCAACCCACCATCATCCCAGTGGATGTGCGAAGCAAATCAAGAGCAGGGCGGGGCCGTGACAAGATACCACAAACTCATACATATTCCCAACCCAGATGCAAAGCAGCAGGAGCACACACACTGAACGGCATGAGATCGGCCAACAAAAGCCAGCCCACCATCATCCCAGTGGATGTGAGAAGCAAATCAAGAGCAGGGCGGGGCCGCGACAAGATACCACAAACTCATACCTATTCCCAGCAGATGCAAAGCGGCAGGAGCACACCTGGCAAACGGCATGAGATCGGCCAACAAAGCCGGCCCACACCATGTCCAGGTGGATGTGAGGAAGCAAATCAAGAGCAGGGCGGGGCCGCGACAAGATGCCACCAAGCTCATACCTATTCCCAACCCGGATGCAAAGCGACGGGGCACACACAGACGGCATGAGATCGGCCAACAAGCCGGCCCACCATCATCCCGGTGGATGTGAGAAGTAAATCAAGAGCGGCAGGCCGTGACAAGATACCACAAACTCATACATATTCCCAACCCGGATGCAAAGCGGCAAGACACACACAACGACGGCATGAGATCGGCCAACAAAACTTGACCCACCATCATCCCAGTGGATGTGAGAAGCAAATCAAGAGCGGGCGGGACGCGACAAGGCCACCACAAACTCATACTATTCCCAGCAGGATGCAGCGGCAGACTACCTGTGAACGGCATGAGATCGGCCAACAAAAGCCAACCCACCATCATCCCAGTGGATGTGAGAAGTAAATCAAGAGCAGGGCGGGGCCGTGACAAGATACCACAAACTCATACCTATTCCCAACCCAGATGCAAAGCAGCAGGAGCACACACACTGAACGGCATGAGATCGGCCAACAAAAGCTAACCCACCATCATCCCAGTGGATGTGAGAAGCAAATCAAGAGCAGGGCGGGGCCGTGACAAGATACCACAAACTCATACCTATTCCCAACCCAAATGCATAGCAGCATGGAAAGATGATACGATGTGACCGATCATCGCCCAACAACTGTTGGTCTCTGGGTTACGGAGTGAGCGGACCGTGCTGGCATGCCCCCCAGTGGCTCACGGTCGATGGATGGGACCCGTTGGTCCATGGTTATGCCATGAATGCAGTCACACCACACAGCATGGACACCCCATGTCAAAAAAAGGGAAACATGTGGGCATCTAAGTGCTCCCCACAAAAATCAAGGGAAAACACAAAAGGTGTACTTCACCACCTTCTGCCTCTCCTTGCAGCAAAGGCAGACGAATCTACCGAGCTCTCCAAGAGGCAGTGCCCGCCAGAATGGCACCACCGGGATAACGGCCTCTCAAAACCCACTTCCACCCGGCGGCCGTCCCCGTTCACACCGATGCGCCAGTACCTCAAATCAGGGTCAAAGAACACTCGTCCCCCGGCATGTGTAATAACCATGAGCACTGTACACGGAGAGGGAGCAAGCGTCAGACGAATCCAAGACACTCCCAAATAGCGAGCCGCAAACGAATCCCCGATGCTCTCAAAGAGGCAGTATCTGTAAGAAGGGTACCACAGGGACAGCCACCATCCCATCATCCAAATCACTCCAGTGGCCATCCCCGTTAACAACGAGACGCCAGTACCCCATCACGTGGCTATTGATCACCAGTCCCCCGGCATGTGAAAAAGCCCCAAGGCACTGGACATAAATAGAGCCAGCCGCAGACAAATCCCCGACACCCCCAAGGAGGCAGTACCCGTCAGAAGGGTACCACAGGGACAGCCACATCCCATCATCCAAATCACTCCAGTGGCCGTCCCCAATAACAACGAGATGCCAGTACCCCATAACGTGGCTGTTGATCACCAGTCCCCCGGCAGGTGAAAAAGCCCCAAGGCACTGGACATGAATAGAGCCAGCCGCAGACGAATCTCCGACGCCCCCAAAGAGGCAGTACCCGTCAGAAGGGTACCACGGAGACAGCCACAGGAGCACACTGAACGGCATGAGATCGGCCAACAAAAGCCAGCCCACCATCATCCCAGTGGATGTGAGAAGCAAATCAAGAGCAGGGCGGGGCCGTGACAAGATACCACAAACGCATACACATTCCCAACCCAGATGCAAAGGAGCATGGAAAGATGATACGATGTGACCGATCGTTGCCAAACAACTGTTGGTCTCTGGGTTACGGAGTAAGCGGACCCTGCTGGCATGCCCCCCAGTGGCTCCCGGTCGATGGATGGGACCTGTCGGTCCATGGTTATGTCATGAATGCAGTCACGCCACACAGCATGGACACCCCATGTCAAAAAAGGAAACATGCGGGCACCTAAGTGCTCCCCACAAAATTCAAGGGAAAACACAGAAGGTGAACTTTACCACCTTCTGCCTCTCCTCGCAGCACGACAGACGAATCTACCGAGCTCTCCAAGATATATATATAAATATATATATATACACACACTGAACGGCATGAGATCGGCCAACAAAAGCCAACCCACCATCATCCCAGTGGATGTGAGAAGTAAATCAAGAGCAGGGCGGGGCCGTGACAAGATACCACAAACTCATACCTATTCCCAACCCAGATGCAAAGCAGCAGGAGCACACACACTGAACGGCATGAGATCGGCCAACAAAAGCTAACCCACCATCATC
>LGRX02026483.1:0-11100 GCA_001247695.2 Cymbomonas tetramitiformis | reverse complement strand
CTCTGAACCTCACAATAGATGTTCTCCATATATGGCTACTACGGGCCTCGTCACACCAGATGCACTTCATTCACGGCATCAATACACACCACACCAGGTGCTCTTCAGATACAGCCCCCCTGCACCCCACACCAGATGCCCTTCTGCACCCCACACCCGATGCTCCTCATGCGTGGCTTCTCCAAACCTCACAATAGATGCTCTCCATATATGGCTACTACGGGCCTCGTCACACCAGATGCACTTCATTCACGGCATCAATACACACCACACCAGGTGCTCTTCAGATACAGCCCCCCTGCAACCCACACCAGATGCCCTTCTGCACCCCACACCCGATGCTCCTCATGCATGGCTTCTCTGAACCTCACAATAGATGCTCTCCATATATGGCTACTACGGGCCTCACACCAGATGCACTTCATTCACGGCATCAATGCACACCACACCAGGTGCTCTTCAGATACAGCCCCCCTGCACCCCGCACCAGATGCCCTTCAGTCACGGCCTCTCTACACTTCACACCGGATGCCCTTCACTCACGGCCCCTCTGCATCCCACACCCGATGCTCCTCATGCTTGGCTTCTCTGAACCTCACAATAGATGTTCTCCATATATGGCTACTACGGGCCTCGTCACACCAGATGCACTTCATTCACGGCATCAATACACACCACACCAGGTGCTCTTCAGATACAGCCCCCCTGCACCCCACACCAGATGCCCTTCTGCACCCCACACCCGATGCTCCTCATGCATGGCTTCTCTGAACCTCACAATAGATGCTCTCCATATATGGCTACTACGGGCCTCACACCAGATGCACTTCATTCACGGCATCAATGCACACCACACCAGGTGCTCTTCAGATGTAGCCCCCCTGCACCCCACACCAGATGCCCTTCTGCACCCCACACCCGATGCTCCTCATGCATGGCTTCTCTGAACCTCACAATAGATGCTCTCCATATATGGCTACTACGGGCCTCACACCAGATGCATTTCATTCATACAGCCCCCCTGCACCCCGCACCAGATGCCCTTCAGTCACGGCCTCTCTGCACTTCACACCGGATGCCCTTCACTCACGGCCCCTCTGCACCCCACACCCGATGCTCCTCCTGCTCGGCTTCTCTGAACCTCACACTAGATGCTCTCCATATATGGCTACTACGGGCCTCGTCACACCAGATGCACTTCATTCACGGCATCAATGCACACCACACCAGGTGCTCTTCAGATACAGCCCCCCTGCACCCCGCACCAGATGCCCTTCAGTCACGGCCTCTCTACACTTCACACCGGATGCCCTTCACTCACGGCCCCTCTGCATCCCACACCCGATGCTCCTCATGCTTGGCTTCTCTGAACCTCACAATAGATGTTCTCCATATATGGCTACTACGGGCCTCGTCACACCAGATGCACTTCATTCACGGCATCAATACACACCACACCAGGTGCTCTTCAGATACAGCCCCCCTGCACCCCACACCAGATGCCCTTCTGCACCCCACACCCGATGCTCCTCATGCATGGCTTCTCTGAACCTCACACTAGATGCTCTCCATATATGGCTACTACGGGCCTCGTCACACCAGATGCACTTCATTCACGGCATCAATACACACCACACCAGGTGCTCTTCAGATACAGCCCCCCTGCACCCCACACCAGATGCCCTTCTGCACCCCACACCCGATGCTCCTCATGCATGGCTTCTCTGAACCTCACAATAGATGCTCTCCATATATGGCTACTACGCACTCTCGCGAACCCGTCTGAGGCGTGCACCTCTCTCCGGGCCGCGGGGCACAAAAATAGATATTTTTAAAAATGTAATTTTCCTACTGACTGTGTTCGCAGGACTCCAAGACAACGGTAACAACGGCGATGGGGCGACACAGGTGAGAAACGAGGTGCGCCACCCAGTGTCTGTAGCGCCGTACTTTGCATGTAGTGCCCAAAACCCCTGTACGAACAAGCCAGACACAAGACGTCCAGCAACTGAAAAACCTAAGTTAGCCAACATGAAAGCCGGCAATGTGCGAAAATTCGGAGAACGAAGTCCCCAACAAGTGGGGCAGGAAGATAAATCGAGCAGATACATGGAACGAGACCGAGGATCAGCGGACCAGGAGAACACTGAGGAGTTCATCAGAGAAATAAGAGCGCAAGCAGCGAAGAAAACTGACACGTACCCGGGCGGAGCGACCATGCCAGACCTCTGTGATACGCATGGAGAAGATATGAAGAAACTGATTGAGGCCGCGGGGGCGGAAGACGCGGATATGACGGTGCTGGAGGCGGTGGCAGAGTACATGACCGTCTACGAGGACGCCCGGAACGTGAAGTACCAGCGAGGCTTCCCACTGGAAACTATTTACGGGCTCCCGGCAGGGCACGGCAGAACCCACTACCAACTGGTAGTGAACTGCACTGACCTCACCTCAGAGGAGCAGGATGAAGCTGGCATGCACAAGAAGGGACCGCAGGTGACGGTGGGGCCCTTTCGGGAAGAGCCAAAAGCAGCGCAGCAGTACATCGGCCACTTGGAGTCGGCGATCCGACACTTTCACGACCTCCCTGACACCGCTCCGGTTCTGTGCAGCGGCAAAACCCAGCTACGCTGGTATGCTGATAAGATAGCAGAGCTTCACCTCACCTTTGAGAAAAGTGGATATGCCATCACCGCGCTGGCGACATCTCTGGCACATCTACCTCTTCACTGCGTACCACTGGGGGCAGACAACTTCCAAGCAGCAGACGTTTGCATCCCGAGGGTACGGGTATTCCATCCGAGGCAGACTAGGACGGGCAACGCGGAGCGACAGCTGCACATAATCAGCGAAGAGCTGCGCGGGCACACGACCAAAGACTTGGAGAAACAACTGCGCAGTATGCCCTCTGTTGAATCGGCAATCAAAGGGGCGCGGGGACTGCCCGCGTACATGGAGAAACACACCAACAGCATACGGCTGGTGGCGGTCACGGAGGAGGCCGCTGACAACATAGAGTCGAAGGTGCTGGCCTTCCCGGGTCTCGGGGAATACACAGTACAGAGAATCAGGCCATCGCTAACGAACAGAGGCGAGGACGAGACAGAGGTGATCGTAGTTGATAAGGGGAGCACCATCAACCTGGCCGCGGCCCTCCCGAACTTAGTAGCGGCCATCCAGGAGGTGTTTACACAGGCGGGCTTGGGCGAAGCAGCAGAACATCTGAAGCCACTGCCAGCGACGACGGTGAGGCCAGGGACTGACCCAGCAAAGCCGGAAACGTATATGCGAGTGAGAATCACAAAAAGCGGTAATCTTTTCACCGGGCTAGCCAGCGAAGCGGCGTATGAGTGGCTGGGGAGGCAAGACAGACGTACGGTCCGTCTCTCTCTCCCCAACAAATCTCGGTCCTACCTCCTCCAACACTCTGACTTTTCTCGCACGGGAGATAAGTTTAAGGGCAGAAGAGGGAAGGCAGCGCCATCAGCAGCGGGGGCGCAGCAGACGGAAGACATCGTGCAAGCGCTGGAGAGCAAGCTCTCCAACCAGTGGGCGAAAGTTGCGAAGGGCGGGGCCGGTGACGAGGCCATCAACGAGCTCCGCAAGGCCGTGGAGAAGCTCGAGGGCACGTGTAAAAGCGGCTTCACGGACAGCGTTGAGGCCACGAAAAACGTCTCCAGCAAGGTTGACGAGGTGAAGGACTCCGTGATCGACCTCACTGAGGAGAACCGAGTGTTCCAGAAGCAGCATATTGGAATCTCCAGCGAAATATTAACGTCCTTCAGCAACTCCAACAACGCGCTGGCCAAGTTGCTGAAAGGGCACCGCACCCCCGAGCCGGCAAAGAAAAATCTACGCCGGCCAAGGGAAGCGAGCGAGCCATCTGACAGCGACGGAGGTATGGAGATCGACGAAGAGACGCTGTCGGAGCTCAAACGCCTGCAAAAAGCACGGGTAAGCTCCCTCGGGGAAAAATCATCCTCACGGGATAAAGGACCCCTCGCATATGGCGTTGAGGGTAACAGCACAGGGACACACAATCTGACTAAAAAGTTTGGGCATCGGCTCCGAAATCAGGCACAAGACGAAAAGTGGAACCCCACCACTTGCGTCACTGAACCAGCCCGAACACAGCACAAGAGAAAGGGAAATCAGCTGAATAAGTACTGGCTGGGCTCCTGTATGCATCGCAGGCCAAGGCAGACGAAAGGAAGAAACTGGAGCAGCTGGAACAACAGCTGGCAGAGCCTCGCTCCCACCGAAGCCAACGCTCTAGGAGCTGACAGAAACAGCCTGGCGGAGGCCACATCCTGTATAGGCTCTTACAGCTTTGAAGCTAGGAAAAGCCCTGTATACCAGAAAATCCTGGTTAAACAAAAACCTGAAGTAAAAAGTAACTCTGCTAAATCCAAACCTGCTGCTGGTAATAGTGCATCGTGCCCATACTCCTGCACAGTGCCAATCGGAACCCAGGCTGCAAAGCCCACGACTAGACACAAGTGTGAAAGGGCTAGCAATAACACAGGCACCAACTGCCACCACACTGCTGACACGGTAGCAGCATCAAACTCAACACAATATAGGGAAAGGGCGGGCACACCTGGCACAAGAGCTGCAAAAAATAACATAAAACATACAATAACATTAAGTAGCTGCACTTGCAATAAAATACGCTATGAGACAGTAAACAGAATTAAAGCAACAAGCAGGTCACCCGAGGCCAGTTCCCCATGCACAAGGGAGGCAAGCAGCAGAGAACACATTCAGGAACTCCCACTAGGACAAGAGGGGAACCCTAAGCCTACCCTAAGGAAAATAAGCACAAACCAGCCCCAGAGGGTGAAGGCAATGGTCAGCCTGACAGGAAAGTTACTATGGGGACTTTATTGCAAAATGGCAGACAATATTCACACTTTCAGGAGCAACCGGCAAATTACGGCATTTAGCGAATTGCTCCAGGAGCTCTACGTTAAAATACGAAGTTCTGTAAAAACAGCTCTGACAGAGCAATATTTCAAGGAGACAACCGAGGGTCAAACACAAAGACATATTGAGAAGAATGAGGTCCAGATATATGGCTGTAAGGACGGGATGATGCTGCAGGCAAATGTAACGCGTAACAGGAAGAAGAATGCGGGGTCGGGGGAACATGCACACTGGCAAGATGACGGGGATAGTAACAACAAGAAGAACCCACAGGATATATTGAATGGAAATAGGCGAACTGCAACAACCCGTACAGCCATATGGAGGAAAACAAGGGGAAACCCTAACCCAAAAGGGGCTTACCTACAGAAAAGGGAGGGAATAGGGGCACATGAAAGTAAAATTAGACGGAAATATTTTACACAGGGCCTACAAATGGCAAAATACGAACATGAAATGAAAATGAACTTGAACGGACGACTTTGGACATTTAGCGAATTGCTCCAGAAGCTCTACGAAAAAATTCGAAGTTTTGTAAAAACGACCCCAGCAGAGCAATATTTTAAGGACGCAACCAAGAGTTATGCACAAAGATATATGGGGAAGAATGAAGCCCAGATATGCTGTAAAAAGAACGGAACGACGCTGCAGACATGTGTAACGCGTAACAAGGAAAACCGCGTTAAGCCAGAAGAACGTGCACACCGACGGAACGATAGGGACAACAATAACAAGAGGAACCCACAAGATACATTGAAAGGGAAAAGGCCAATTATGACAGCCTGCACAGCCATATACCGGGAAATGAAGGGAAACCCTAACCCAAAGGGTCAGTACCTACAGAAAAAGGGGGGTATAGGTGCACATAATAACAAAATTAGACGAAAAAATTTCGCACAGAGCCTACAAATGGTGAAATACAAACAACAAATGAAAATGAGCTTGAACGGACGACATTGGATATTTAGCGAATTGCCCCAGGAGCTCTACGTAAAAATACGAAGTTTTGTGCAAATGGCCCAAAAGGGGAAATACTTTGAGGGGACACCCATAGGGTATATACGAATAAGGATTGAGGAAAACGAAGTTCGAAAATGCAACGAGAAGGGTGTGAGGGGACAAAATGAGCGTGTAACGCGTAACAAGGGAGGCAGTATGGGGGGAGGAAAACATACCCGAAGGAGATGCGTGGTAAGTAATGGACACGAAGGCAACTCACGGGGCACACTAATGAAAGCAATACTTGCAATTTGCGTTGCAGCTACGTTCCTGACGAAAAGTAATAGTGGAGGAAGAATAACGCCAGCACAAAAATTAACGCAATGGGTACGGGTAACAGCATGCAGGAAGACTAGCAGAAAGGTGGGAACGGGGATGCAAAAAGAAACACCGGAAAGGGTGCGAGTGACATGCTCGCAGAAAAGGAACACAGCAGCAACAACGATAACCAGGCAGGTAACTGAAACAAGAAAGGGAAAGGAAAAAATGCCAAGAGGGGAGGACAACCGAAGCCAAGGAACAACACAGGAAAAGCCCTCAAAGGGAGTGCTGGGTGAAGCTCCGGAAAGGGAGCATGCAGCACATTGCATGCAGAAACGAAGCACAGCGGCAACAGCAAAAACCCGGCAAACAGTTGAAACTGGAAAGGTAAGTGAGAAAATGCCAAGAGGAGTCAACGACCAACGCCAGGAAATAACACAGGAAAAGCCCCCAAAGGGCCCCAGTTGGTTAGCCACAACAGAAGAGGGGGGACGAAGGGCGAACTTCAGAAGAAACCTCACATATTACCTACGGGCGAACCGGCAGGAGCACGCACATGCACACAAAAGGGGAAGGAGATATTGGAGTGAACATGAGAAAGGGAAAACATGCAGGTGGGTACAACGTACCAAATATGACAGACCACAACCGGTCAGAAGCAACCAGGTAGTAAGGCAAGAAACAAAGGACAGGGACAATAGTAAGTGGGCGCGAAAACATGGCGAGATGCGCCGAATGAGAAGGGAAGGCCAAAACATAGCGAGAACGGTGGGAGCCCAGATAATGAGCATGCATGTAACACTAAGTGTGCTGGGCACTCTGGCTAAACGGAAGGAGCAGGCACAACTGGCAATGAAAAACCCTCGACAAGAGGTACCGCAGGTCAAAGCGGTGAATGAAATGTCTACGGCAGCACGAGGAGCAGCCTTGGGTACAAGACCCAACAGGAAAGCTGAACAAATTGAGGAAACGGGTAGGTATGCCGAAGCGACACCACAGCCCTCACATATAGGGGGGGGAACATGCTCGAACGAGAAAATGGAAGGACAGTACCCCAAGAATTCTGTCACGCAGGGAATATTTGCCGAGGACGGAAAACTGAATATGCACCAAGTGGACCTCGCGCTCGAAACACTGGAAGACAACCCTCCGGGTTCAACAACCATGCAAGAAATACTGAAGATGCTGAGGGAAAATGACAAAAAATTTCTTGAAATGGTAAAAGAAAAAGTCGCCAAAAAGGGTGGCACCCAGATACCAGTGGTAGGAAACGGACACTGGCTACTACTGATGGTAGGAGTCTGCGTCGCAAAAGATAACAGCACGTTGCAGGCCTATGTATACGACTCTATGGGCATGGAAAGACAGACACGGAAGAAAACCGCCCAAGGGCACACGAGGATGGCGGAGGAACTGCAAGGAGCAGTGAGTGCATGGGTAACGGGCAACAAGGAGGCAATGGGGTGCCTGGAAGCTAGAGCCACGCCGATGTACGACAGGCACCAACACGATGCATTCAGCTGCGGCGTCTGGGTGATATATATTGCGGAGCTATGGCAACAGTGGCTGCTAGAAAGGAACGGAGCCTGGATACAACATGTGTACACGAACACACTCCAAACCAGTCGATGCGTGACAATACACACCACGGAAATAGTGAATAAATGCAGAGACAGATTCAGGCCAAAGATAAAGTCGGCCATAATGAGGGAAAATAAGCCACAAGCAGAACAGGACACGGATGAAGTTGAGCTGACAAGGGAGGACCCAGCAAAAAGGACTGGGGCAAAACAGGCGCGAACCCAAGGAACGTGTGCGGCGGATGCCTTCATGAGGGAGGTGGGGCGTGGCCGCACAGGGGAACAGGTGGAGGACACAATGCGACAACAAGGGGTGGGCATACAAACGATAATGAACGTTCAGGAAGCACTTCAAGCGCTACAACAAGACACTGAAGCCCTCATAGATGAAACAATGGGAAAACTGTCGACAGATGGCCGAACCCAAATAGCAATAAGAGATGGAGAAAAATGGGCAATGATGATGCTCACAATAACACGCCAGGACATGCAGGCGCATGTGAGGCTGCCCACTGGAGGAATAGAAAAACAGGACGAACTGCTAATAGCTATAGATGTCTGGACCATACTGCGAGAAGCCTACGACCTGCAAAAGGTGAAATATAGTGAACTAAAAACACATAGCACACCACCAGAATGGGAAAGATTCAGTCAAGGTGAGCAAGCGATAAGAGTGGCAGGGAGCTGGAAATACTGGCATGTTGACGGCAAACCAGGACACTTCAAACTCGGGACTAGAAACACGGCATGGCTGCAGGGGGAGACTCGGGAGATGCGGCGGACGACAGAACAAACAACTGGGCTGGCCGAGGAGGACATGAAAAGTGACGAACCGAAGGAAGATGGCAGGGCACCTACTACGGAGCAACACGCCACGGGCGAAGCAACGGAAGAAAAGAACACAAGTACCACGGACAAGCTAGTTCAGGCCCCGCTACGGTTCCTTCCGATAAGCAAAGAACAAGCAAACGAAAGGCTAAAGAAGGAGGAGGGAACGGCGACAGGAAAAAAGCTGAGGCCTCCCGCGAACGCCAAGAAATACCCGCCACCTACTACAACAACGAAAATGAACAAAAGGGACAATGAGGAAACCAAAGGGTCCCTGGAGGCACAGAAGCGATGGGGTGGGAACATGCCAAAAACGGAGAACCTAAACACTGAAGAAATGGGAGAAGCACAACAACACACCATAAATTTCCTAACATGGAACATACAAGGCTCCCCGCACTCACTGTATGAACTGGAGGAGCAAATGAGAAAATGGGAGATAGATATAGCAATAGTCACGGAAACTAAGACTGCGAATGAGGAAATAAAAAGACACTTCAGAAACAAAAAACAGTCAAACGTATGCACAAACGTACCAACAGAGGAAGGGGAGGGAGAAGAGAGCAACCACAAGGCGGGCCTTGCCGTAATACTCACAGGGGAATATGCCAAACCACATAACCACACCGAGGTGCAGGTACCGCACTTACGAGGAGTACTCACACACACGCTGCTCCACTTTCCGGGAGGAAAATACTTACACCTGCTAGGGGTATACTACCCGGTGGAAGGGAAAGACGTGGCGGAAGAGACAGGACGAGGGGAACTCGACAGAGAGGCGGCCAGAAATGGCATACAGGAGTATGTGCGAATGGTGACCACAGCCAGCGACAATGCGGTAGGACAAACGGTACTAATTTGTGGGGACCTGAATGCCACGACGGGAACGCCGAAAAATAGCAGGGACAGAGAATGGAACAAAACCCTGGAAGCCACGGGTCTGCAAGATGTGGGAGGGACCAGGGAAACAACACTAACATGGCATGAACGACGGAACATAGACAGAATGCTAGCAAGCAAAGCAGAATTACAATACTACACGCACCCAACGGCAGGAGAACTCACCGAGCTACACATGAGCGACCACAAAATGGTCTGCACAACGCAACTGGACCTAAAAGCCTGGGGGACCCACAGACCAACGACACAAAAGCCACAACATGCAAAAACAGACAGACTGAAACTCCCGCTAACAGAAGCAGAGGGGAATACCCTCAGGCAAACACTGGACGCTGCATATACAAAGGAATTACAAGATGAAATGCAAGAAGCAATAAACGGGATAAAAACAGCAGCCAGCACAAGGCACAGAAAACGGGCAATAGACTACGCGGGAGGGGTGGTTGCAAGGATAATGGGGGAAGCAAGAGACAGGGCAATGATGGATGTCAACTTACCGAAACAAGCGGCAGCACCAGAACAACAACATGGACTACACCTCCCAAAAACCCTCCGCAAAGAAAGGGACAGCCACCTGAAAGAAAGGAACAGGTGCCGTGAGAACATAGCACTATGGAAGAAGGACATAGAAACACGAGAACAAGTAACCGAGGAAGCACGGACGGAAGACTTTGACAACCGAACAAACGAAATGAGGGAATGGGAACAATGGGAACGGGAACAGAAAAAGCTTGCGACAAAAGAGGCAAGGAAGTGCATTAAAGAACACGAAGCAAACCGAAAACAGAAAACAAGAATGAAAATGAGAGAAGGATACTGGGGCAACATAAAGCACTACCATAAATTGATATACAAAAAAGAGATAGAAAACGGAACGGCACCAACTACAACAATACAAGCGATTGAAACCATGCAAGGAGAGCTAGTGGTAGGACACCAAAAAGTGGCACAGGCAATGGGAGAACACATTGCGTGGTCGGAACCATACAAAATGAAGGAACCAGAGAAAGGACTTAAAGATACGCCACCCTGGCTTGACGAAAGGTACAAGAACTACATGAGGGAAAACCAATGCAAAAGACCGGACCAAACAAAAGTAAACCTAAATGTGGACAAAGAGGCCTACCGACAGGCGGTGAAGAAAATGAAAACCAACAAAGCAGCCGGGCCCATGGGGATACAAAATGAAATACTGAAACAGATGCCGGACAGATTCCACGACCAACTGTGTGAACTCATGAAATTAATGTGGGAGCATAGACACACACCCCTACCATGGAAAAAAGGCTACTTCTGCTTCCACCACAAGCAAGGAGAAGTAACAAAACAAAAAAACTACCGACCTATAGCACTACTGGACTGCCTGTTCAAATTATACACTACAGTACTCACAAAAATGCTAGCTGACTTCTGTGAGATAAACGGCATGCTCTCGGAAGCACAAGAGGGCTCAAGGGAAAGCCACAACACAATGAAGCAACTCACCAGGGTAACCAATGCCATTGAAGACGCCAACCTCTCCAAACGAAGCCTACATGCAACCTACGTGGATTTCGAAAATGCGTATGGCTCGGTTGACCACGAAAGACTCATTACGACGCTAAAA
>LGRX02026482.1:0-28291 GCA_001247695.2 Cymbomonas tetramitiformis | reverse complement strand
TCCATCACCTCCTCCTTTCCCTCCTTCTTTGAACCCCACCACACTTAGCCCTATAACTGAGGTGCCTACCACCACCACAGCTTTCCCAACCACCTCACCCACCACCTTCTCTCCAAGTGATTCCCCTACCCAACCACCAACCAGCCAACCCATGCGCGCTCCCACTATGAGCCCCACTACACCCCCTTCTATTAGCCCTACTACTGATCATCCAACCACCGCCCTCCCTACCTCTTCCCCATCCACCATAACCCCAACGACAGCAACCCCCACCACAAAAGTGCCCACAGCTCCGCCCACCACCAACCCCTCTACAGACGAGCCCACCATGCCCCGCTCCTCATCTCCAACCACCCTGATCCCCACAGCCTCTCCGACAACAATCTCCCCCGCTGTTGCGACGATGGTACCCACCCAGCATTCAACATCATCCCCGGCAAGGTTCCCTACAACTTCACCTATCGCCTTAACCCCCTTCACCAGTCACCCAATCACGACCTCACCTGCCACCACACCTCCCAGCAAACACTCCCCCACCCTCGCACCCATCACAAAGAATACATCCTCCGCTCCCACCTTTGCCCTCAGCACTGCAGCCCCCTTCACTGAAGCGCCGACTGGATTGTTCACCACTTTCAATCCTACCAACTTCCCAATCGCTGCTTCTCCGATCACAGCCCCGCCAATGACTTCCAGCCCTTCGGTGGCACTGAGCTCCATGCCAACTACCGCTCCGATCACAGACACCTCGTCAAAAGGCCTCACTACCACCCCAATCACCTCCACGCCCAAGTTAATCCCCACTGCTATCCCCACCCAACCCTACACTACCAACCCCACCACCACCACCCCAAGAACCACCTCCCCTGACCACCATTATTACCCTGACCACGATCACCCCGACCACCGCACAAAGCACCACCAACCCCACCACCACCCCAAGCACCACCAACCCCACCACCACCCCAAGCACCACCATCCCCACTACTAACATCACCACATCCCTAACTGTGAATCTCACCACCACTGTCACCCTTACTAACACCACGGCACGAGACCCGAGCAGTGCCCAGAATGTGTCTGCTCCCCCGACAGCCTCCGTGCTGCCTGATGCTTCCATGTCAGCAGATGCAAGCTATCTTGTACGTAGCTCGATCGAGTTCGCTGATCTGGATATCGGCTTTTTTGACAACGACACCCTCGTCACCCACTTCACATCCTCCTTCATCGACCAGATGGCCACGGCGGCGAACACGAATGAGATCACGGTGATCACCATTCTCCCGGGCAGCGTCGTGGTGCTCTCTGAGGCAGCATTCTCAGCTCGTGATGGCGCGAACGACTTCCTAGCACTGCTCACAGAGGATGTGCAGAGTGTGTTTATCGACCCCCTGTTCTCCCACTTCGGGGCAATTACCACATTGTCATCTGAGAACATGTGTGTGGAAGGAGCCCAGCCCGGCTGCTTGGCAGATCTGAGCACCGCAGACCCTTGCCTTTCGGGAAATGACTCGAACTGTGACTTGCTCACACATGCGGCGGAGGACCTCCCGCCGCCGCCTTCCGATCGCTGTGAGGTGCACGGGTTCTGCAGCACGGACCCCCCTGTTCAGTGTACCGTCGACTCATCCGGGGCCGCAGCATGCGCGGAGTGTCCGCATGGATACGAGGGCGACGGTGTCACCTGCCTGGACGTTGATGAGTGTGCAGATAGCGGCGACGGAGGCGCCTCACCCTTGCTTTGCGACCCAAGGGCTGGATGCGTGAATACGGTGGGATCACACCACTGCGGCAGCTGCCCCGACGGCTGGCGTGGAGCGGGGGACGAGTTGTGCACACCGGTTGTGTCCTGCTCCGAAGACAATGGCGGGTGTGACGCACTGCTGCGGTGCGTCGGCACGGAGGGTGGGCTGCCGCGTTGCGAGGGGGAGTGCCCGGAGGGCTTGGTGGAGAACAATGCGGGCAATCCGTCGAGCGAGCTGTCGCACTGCGTGGAGGTGGACGGGTGCGAAGGGGCTCCATGCTACCCTGGAGTGGCTTGTGTAGACCTGCCAGCACCGTCCCTCGGCCACGAGTGTGGGCCCTGCCCGCAATCATTTATTGGTGACGGGACAGCATGCGAGGAAAATCCCTGCTTCAAGCAGAACGGGGGCTGCGACCCCCGCAGGACCTGTACCACCGATCTCGCCGTCTCTAGCGGCCGGGTGTGCGGCGCATGCCCGGCAGGCTTCGCGACCATGGTGGACGCGGATGGCGCTGAGGTGTGCGGGAACGAGGACTGGTGCTTGCTGGAGCCTTGCTTCCCTGGCGCGGAGTGCTGGGACCTTCCTATGGGAGAGGAAGGGCGCACATGCGGCGCATGCCCGCTGGGGTGAGCGCCCTCTTGGACACTTAGCCTCTCCATGTAAGAGAAGCCCTCCGCGAGGGCACCGAGTGAAGCGCAGAGGCGGCCCTCAGGAGAGCTCGGATGAGTGAGCACACTTTGGCCGGGTAAGGAGGAGCGTGCAACAGGAAGAAAAAGAAAAAAGGAAAAACCACGCCCGTTGGGCGTATGCACACATTGATTTTCCCGGCCCTGTTCTGGGCCGGTAACACAACAGGAAGCAATGCACAGGACGCGTTCAGTCAACAGGCGAGCCAGCCCGGTATCCAGTAGAGCAAGTCATGCAACCAACAGGAAACCCCTCCTCGACGATGTGTGAGCTGACGATGTGCAGGCTGCTCGCGTGAGTGCCCTCGCAGCGGTCCACCCAGCAGTCTGCCGGCCACTCAATCGGTGAGAGAGCAAGTGACGGAGCGAGCAGGTTTGCCCGGCGATTACAATCAGTTCATGCAATATGCGGTGGATCCAGTGTCCGTGCTGATCTGCATGTTGATTCACGCTTGCAGGTACGTCGGCGATGGGGTCAACTGTGAGGATGTGGACGAGTGCGCAGAATCCAACGGTGGCTGCTGGACATCTGCGGACGGCATGCTGCTGTCACGGTGCACGAATTTTGTGGGATCTCACGAGTGCGGGCCCTGTGCAGTGGAGGTCGCCACGGGGAGCCTGGTGATGGGCTGGATGGGGTCCGGGCGCACTGGATGTGTGCTAGCGACTGGGTTGTGCGCCATGAGCAATGGCGGGTGCTGGGTCGGCGAGGGTGTGTATGCTGGGTCGACTACGACGTGCTGGCAGGAGCCAGGGATGACGGAGGTAACGTGCGGAGCCTGCCCGAGGGGCTTCGAAGGAGACGGTACCTCCGGCTGCAGGGATGAGGATGGCTGCGCCTTAGAGCCCTGCTTCCCGGGCGTGCAGTGCACCGACACCGTCGCCCCAGGGACAGGGCGCTACTGCGGGATCTGCCCCGAGGTGCGTGCTGCACCCCGCCACGACTTGCTCCTCAGTTCTGTTGAGCGTTGCCGGCGCCCAATGCACGGGTCGGACCAGCCGTTCCTGGCCGCACTCTTCCAGAGAAGCATCGACGGCCGCAGCTGCTAGGGCCATGATGAGCAGGCAGCGAGAACGTGCTCGATTCCTTCACCAGCATTGATGTGCTGCTCGCCTTCCTTAGCGGTAGGGAGCCGTGTGGCAAGCTGCCCCTAGCAGGAGTTCGCAAACCCCACTTGAGGCTATGGCAGCATGCGTGCATCCTCTGCATAAAGAGCATCCGCTTGCAGCACGCACAGAGTACAGTAGTGTGTACCACGAGACAATGAAAGCACGGTGAAGGCCGCACTCTGGCGACGCACAGCCGAGGCCAGTCCAGATGGCCAAGCTGGAATCCAGCAGAGGGGTCAGTATCGCCAGGCCCGCGGAGCGGAGGGGTCAGTATCGCCAGGCCCTCTGAGCGGAGCGGTCAGTCTCGCCAGGCCCGCGGAGCGGAAGGGTCAGTATCGCCAGGCCCGCGGAGCAAAGTGGTGAGTATTGCCAGAGAGCTTCACTTTCTGCCTCTGGGGGAGCTTTTGAACAGGGGTACAAGGGAGACGGAGTGGAGTGCGAGATTTGCACAATGGAGAGCACCATCAAGGGCTCCACAGCGATGAATGGCATGATGCGACGGTCATATACCAACGAAGTGATCGCAGCACTGAGCCCGGGCCTGAGTGACACCAACTGCACCAACATGGAGGGCGTGGGCTATCTCTGGCGCGGCGGCTCCTCTGGCGGGGAGCTCGTAGAACTCGCCAGCCTTCTTACTCTAAGTAACGACTGGGACATTATGGGGCACCAGATGACGCTGCGGATTCCAAAGAACACGCTCAACTCCGGCCAGAGCTACACCATTCAGATGGCGGCCTACCTCCTCGGCAATATGCAGGTGGGCGTGTTGCTCTCTTGGGATCTACAGATAGCCGCCGGTGACGTTCCGCTCCTTTTATGCCATAGCTTGCCAGTGCTGCGCATCCTCTGGAATTCGTTGCACGGTCGGCAGCGGGACGGCGAAGCATTAGATAAGGGAGCGCTGCAATGGCTGCTTGTGGAGTTGTGGGGTTCTGCATTAGTCATACCATTGCCGATCAATCGCGGGACCATTGGGGCGAAAGGCAATTGTCATGGGTCCCAGCGCGAGGCCGGTGGGGCAGGCGTGGATGAGAGGAGAGGAGGCCCTGCAAGCCAGGGGTGGCAGGGATGAAGCGCATGGGCAAGCAGGAGTAGCAACGGTGGTGAGCATGTGGTATGGGGCAGATCGGAATCGAATCAGGCATCTTGGGTCAGGCCCTTGAATCGGGCAGCCAAGGAAGCTGGAAGAACGGCAGAGCCATGGTGAGGCAGGGTGCTGTATGGCGGGTAAGCAGGTGGAGTCTCAGAACCAGATTGAGTTCTACGTGCAGCCAATGACGTTGCAGGCGAAGCTGACGGGTGGCGACACACGCGTCTCGGAGGGGGCACTCGTGGTTCTTGACGCGGCCGGCTCATATGACCCAAACTCAAATAATGCGACGCTCCGCTATGCGTGGTCCTGTCACCGCCCTGCGTCACCCTCCGAGCCATGCCGCCTCGTGGACGGTACCATTTTCCCCTCACGTCTGACCAATGCCTCCCTCGAGCTGCACCTGCAAGGGCATGTGGGCCCGGACGGCTTGACAGTAATATTCACTGTTACGGTGACAAGCGGTGTGCTCTCCGCCACTGCTGCTACCACCGTGGTGGTGGTCACGACAACGGCAATACCAGAGGTAGATGCTGCGGTGTACAGCATATCGGACCCAACTCCAGTGAAGCAAACCGCACAAGAGAATCTGGCGCTTGTGGGGACGGTGGCGTCTGCGGCCCCCGAGACGCTCCGCCTCAAGTGGTCGGTGAGGCTCCAGGAAGCGGCGTCGGTCGACGCTGATGGGGGCTCAGATGCAGCTGCCAAAGATGCCGTGAATCTCTCCTCAGTTGCGCTGACACCGCTCACAGGCACTAACCTGGTGGTGGCGGGAGGTGCGCTCCAAGCCGGGGCAACATATATTTTCAGGCTTGATGTCGATGATGCGCATGGTTCAACATACAAAGATGTGACTGTGCATATGAACGAGCCTCCCTCGGGCGGACGGCTAGTGGTGCATCCGCATGAAGGGCGCGCGCTCAACACGTCCTTCACGATGGAGGCGCTGGAGTGGTACGACGAGGATTTCCCGCTGTGGTATGAGATCAAGTACCAGGTGGCCGGATCTCGCCCACGCGACCACCTGCCATCCTGGCTCTCCCAGAGAGCTGCGGATATGAGCGCATGCCCGTGAGAATCCCCGTTTTTGTCTGTGCATCCCGTGAACAACAGACAAACTCCAATCGTAACTGTCGTAACGGTTCGTTAGGATCGGGAACTGCGCCGGGACGATCGTGTAACCCTACAATGTATCGGCCCGACCCGTCAATGCCTCCCTTCTGGGCCACGGTCGCCGCTGTGATTTTTCATTTAATTAATCTGAATTAGTTCTGAAGCAGTAATTCTGAATACAGACCGACCTGTACCAGGGATTTTTTGGTACAGGCCAGCCTGTACCAGCTTTGAGCACTACCCCGTGGCACCAGCCCACAGCTGGTGCCAGCTAGCCTGAATCACGGTCGGTGGTTATGATCGTGAGCCCGTGAAAGTTGGTTCGCATTGATGACCACCCTTCATACCTTCATAAAGCCGGCCTACAGGTGCTCACTGCGCCAGTACGGTACACCGAGCGTGCTGAGGCGCGTTGCTAGGACCGGCCGCCCACAAGGTGGCAACCGTTTTTTACTATGCCAAATCCGATGGCGAGGTCCGCTTTCACCAGCTACGGGGCTAGTAGGAGAATCTGTCATGCATTCAACTATTATGACTATGACTGTGCTACGGCCTAACAACGATATCACTGTATTCCACGGCACGATAGAGTCTGTCGTGCCGTGGTCATGGATAGTGTGACTGTGAGACAATCGGCAGTGTTACTGTGTCGACTGTACTGGCTAGGGTTGTACACTGACTGTCCAGTGAGTGTCTGGTGGGAAACACAGAATGATAAAGACTGCAATGCGGATAGCGACATAGTTTAAACTATATCAGTGTGATCACTTATTTGCTGTGCTAACTTGTCTATAAGATAAAACTATCCTATATTAGATCAACTTGCCCTAGCTAGCGCACCGTACAGCCAGCACAGTGTACAACAAGCCACGCGCAGCGGGTACCACCACGCACTGCCCGGGTGCCCACCGCTGGCAAAATACATGCATCAGGGTCCTCATGGGTGTTCCGTAGCCCGATTGTTTCTGGTGATCGCATGCGCCGCAAACAATTTCTTAGCATATGTAAATTGTTGACTCGTATGAATTCCACCATAATCATTGACCTCTCCCCCCCCCCTAAGACTTTGCTTTTGAGCACTGCGGGGGAAAACGCCCCTCCCCCTTCAGACTCCGGTTCCGAGCAGGGGAGGTAAGACCGCCCCCCTTCCTTAGAATCCAGTATGTGACGTGCTGGGTAATGGCAGGCAGTAAAGGCCAGTTCCTTGGTACATGCCGGCCTCTACCAAAATCAGCTGGCATATGCCAGCGGCAGGCTGGTGCCATGATATATATATATATACTAGTATATATATATATATATATATAAAGCTAGCTATGTATACTAGTATGTGTGTGTGTGCATGCTGCTTTGCATTTGGGTTGGGAATATGTATGCGTTTGTGGTATCTTGTCACGGCCCCGCCCTGCTCTTGATTTGCTTTTCACATCCACTGGGATGATGATGGGCTGGCTTTTGTTGGCCGATCTCATGCCGTTCAGTGTGTGTATATATATATACTTCCTCAGGAACAATATATTCTCTCACATGTGACGGCATGATGCAGCCATCTCAGTACACTCTCGCAAAACCCTGAAAGCAATATCGTGCCCACTGTCCCCTCTGGCCTCGATGCCTTCCCTTGGTGTGCCCGGCACCGAGTGTATCCTTTTGAGGAGCACGGGAGGTGCGGACGGAGCCTTGGCAATGAGAAGATGGCGCCGCCATTGGTTGCCACCTGTGAGAGAAGAATTCGTGATGGATTGTCCGATGGGGCTAGGTTGGTGTATCCACAGGTAGTGGGACTGGAGCGGCCGGTACCTCGTGCCCTGGCGTCCATGAAGGGATTCACCGGACCCTATACATACATCCTGCCAGAGGGGGGACTGGAGACGTCAGAGTACCTTGTGAACATCATCCTCTTGGTGCGCGACGCCCTTGGGGCACTTTCAGAGGTGATGGAAGGTGCACACGTGATTCCGGCGGTTTTTGAGAGCTCCACTGCGAGGAACAGCCAGGCAAACTTGCTTTTGGACTTCGGTGCAGCCCAGCTGCGGAACGGCCAGGCAGACGAGGCGCTGCTGACCCTGGACATGACGGCGGCAGTGCTCCGGGATGCCTTGGCAGAGGCGTCAAACACCAACTCAGAGGATGTTTCGGCTCGCCGAAAACAACGCGACCAGCAGGTGTGTGCTCCGAGCTCCTGATGCCTGCGGTCCACCCGGACCCCGGGAAGTCTGGCCGGTCTTTCCACTGCTGTGGCCCAGTGATACACACCAGCAGCGCGTGTCCCAGCAGACCAGTCTGTTGGAGGGCGGCTTAACACTTATTTGCTGCCGATTACTGGTGGGGTTGTTGATGCCCTTCGGCCAATATTGCTGAATCGATGTGCTGTGCAGCCTAAAAGTCCCTGTGCCCCTAGATCTAAGCACTCCGAACTGTTGAATCTCGAGGGGATTTTGGGAGTATCGAGGCGTTGTTCGGCCGCACTAGCACTTCGCCTGGCCTGGTGGCTGCATTGATTTGCATGGGCACCTCTTTGTGCAGACAAGACTGGCGTGTAGCGAAAGATGGGTTTGCTTGAATGAACTTGAGCTTGCCCTCTGGTATGCGGAGAAGCTCATTTGAACAAGGATGTGTAGGGTTTTCTTCCTCCGCAAACTTTTGTCACTGTGAATCAGATGCATGTTGGGGTTGCTGCGGCATGGTTGCGGCAAGCAAGCGATTCCTTGCGGGACAAGGTGGAGTCAGCTACTCGTGTTTATCAGTGTTTCCGATGCCTGAATCCGGCTGGTACGCATGGTGGCGGGACATGCTGCGCCCAGGTGGAGTTGGCAGTGGCAGCGGCGTCCCTTCTGCCGGCGGACTCCACATCCGTTGAGCGGCTGCTGACCTCCGTGGCGACGGTCGTGGAGGCACCAGCGGAGGTAAGCAGTACTGCACGTGGCAGCGCGCTCTCCCTCATCCGCGGCCTCGTGTCCTCCACATTGTTGGGCTCCAGCGAAATCGTTCTCTGGGACACTACGGCTGCCACCGTGTGCAAAGCTCTGAGTGACCTGACCGACTCGGAAACCCTCGAGATTACAGCCTTGTCCAATACAAGCGGCCATCACAGCTTCGGCACCGACACAGCCGCTGCGGTGGACACCCTGGACCTTACCGGCAGCAGCCTGCTCCAGGGTATGGTGGCTGGTCAGGAGCCAGCGGAGCTCTCTGCTGCCTCACTGGCGCTCTCGGTGCAGCGCCAGGACTTGGTGACCGACATGCCCACTGCGTGGAGGGCGGAGGTCCCGGCACTCCGCGGCGCTGCCAGCCGGGCGAGAGTTACATTCCCTGCTTCCCTTGGGCCAGCTGTGCAAGCTAGTGCCGCGCGGGGAGCTGTTGACACGGTAATGCTGTCGTCCGCGCACGACCCACATCGAGTTGAGCAACAGAACACCACGAATGACGGCTTGACGAGTAGCCTGGCAGCAAGCTCCGAGGGTAGCGGCTCTGCTATGACCGCCATCACTCTGAAAGACGAAGATGGAACTGAAGTGAGCATACGGGATCTAGCGGAGCCCTTCAACTTCACTCTGCCGCTCACGGTGCGGTTGCTGTACCTTGCCCGCCGCTCCACCCATCCCCTGCATGTCAACGCTGGCGCAAATAGCGGCTGAAGCCTCCACCCAATGTGGCGTGACAGCGCCCTCGCCCCCCAGGGGATGACTGCTGCATTGCGCGGCTGCAGTAGGTGCAGTCGACATGTTCAAAGGCTGACAGAGGTTCGGTACGGTTGCGCTCCCCCATCCCCTCGGACAGGGAGCCTCAGGCACACGGTCCTGGCTGATCTGCTCTTTCTGGGACGAGGCGTCTTCGTCGTACAGTGGCGACGGTTGTGCGACTCTGCCTATCCTTTCGCCTCCCGGCGCGGACTTATACTGGGACACCCGCAACAGCTCCGAGCTTTCGAGGAATCTGCAGGTAGGCGCACCCCTCTGATCGCCCCCTCATCCCGGTGTAACATCTTGAAGTTGCACAGAGGCCTGTGGGTTGCGGGCCCAGTTCATCGTCTCCCCTGCAACACCTCCAAGATGCAGTGGGAGCGGCATGCACGATAGCCACTCCATTCCCCCCCACCCCGGCAACACCTCCGAGCTGCGCAGGGGGGAGGGGGGGTTGTCGGAAGGGTTCTTCCAAGCAACGACCTCCTACTTGTTCGATACTGCAGTGCCTGCTGATTACTTTGATGTGAAGACTACCTTATTGGGCTAATATAGATCACAGCAAGTCAAACCCTGAAGAAACCCTAAGAATCGCTAACTCTCGCTATGTCTCTGCACAGTGTTTCAAAGGGAGAGAAGGCTGTGATCACATCGGAGCCGTAGAATCAGATCTGTAGCGGACGACAGCGATGATCTGATGATAGATGAAGGGGGGGATCCAAGGGCTTGCACTCCATGCTTCACTTCAAAGAAGGGACACAGAAATTGAAAGCGAAAAGAAGACTCGTCTTTGTTCTTTCCTGAGTGAACAGACAATTAGAGTTGTGTAATGAACTGTGTTAATTTCTTTTGTGATATCACCACTCCTGAATTCCAAGACCCCTGCCTGTAAGCAGGCGTTCCTTGTAGTTCCTTGTAGGCCCAAACACACAAAAACTTCGGAATCCGCTGCAAAGGAATCGACATTGTTTCCACAAAACACTTTTCTTCCTGCCCATGGACAATCTGAGCGGTTCCCCTCCCCTTTCCTCCTCCTCCTCCCCCTCCCCTCGGGTGCAGGGAGCATGGGAAGTGGGCAATGTGTCCTACTACCTTTCCGGATGCCAGCGTGAGTACGGCGCCTGGTTCCTGGAGTACGAGGGGCGGGACGCAGGGTACCGCAAATATGTGCCAGTCACTGGAGCGGGGGCGCAGGCGGGCGAGTGCGTTGTGGCGGAGGTGGGAAATGCGGTCGGATGCTGGTGGCGTTGGCAGGCGCAAGCGTTTCAAGGGCCTGGATGTGTGCGAGCGGCTGAGGTACGCTACTGGGGGTAGATGCTGCGAGGCGTGACCGGAGCTGTGGTCAGGGAGGCGCTGCAGATGCGCTGCGGGGGGGTCATATCGCTGCCGTGACTCTGTATCTTGAGGCCCTAGGATCAGATTGGCTGTGTGTGGTGGAAAGAGAAACCAACCCTCGATCTTGTTATACCAAAGCAGCTCGTGCAAGAGGGGCGCTGCCTGAGGTACGCACCTCGTGCAAGAGGGGCGCTGCCTGAGGTGCGCAGCTCGTGCAAGAGGGGCGCTGCCTGAGGTACGCAGCAGCTCGTGCAAGAGGGGCGCTGCCTGAGGTACGCAGCTCGTGCAAGAGGGGCGCTGCCTGAGGTGCGCAGCTCGTGCAAGAGGGGCGCTGCCTGAGGTGACCGCCCACGGAGTGGTGACAGGGTATGAAAAGATTTGCATGTGAGGCGCAGGAGCAAGATGCGAAGCAAATGACTGCCCTGGGGTAATTGAATCAGAGGGATCCTAATCAAAGTTGGGTTAATATGTGTCCGGGCCCCGAGGGCGCTGGGTGGGGATGCATTTGCCAAGACAGATTTGCCATCACAGGATTGTGAGATTTGCGGGGAGGGACGGGCACAGACCTCTGTTGCGTCATACTGATGGGTGGAGGGTTGAATGCGGCAGGTGAGCTGCCTGTGCAATCACCTGACAGACTTCATGGCAGTGGCGTCGATGCCCCTCGGGGAGCCGTCAGCGGGGCGGGCTGAAGTAGTATCGGGCTCACAGATGGTCAGCGTGGGAGTTGACGATTTGGGAGAATCCACGGTGCTGCTGCTGTTGGTGGGCAGCCTCCTGGGCAGCGGGATGTTCACGTTCATCTGGTCCAACCTCTCGCACAACAAGGAGCGCCTGGAGCTCCTCACCGGCCTCTTCGCCGAGGACTCCGGCCTGAACTTCCGTGAAGTGTGCGGTGCTGCCCCAGCCTCCTTCCTCATCCACTCACTCCTGGCCGAGAACGCCTTCAGCTGCTCTGTGTTTTCCGGAGGCAGCCAGGCTCTGCCGAGAAGGAGCTGCTCGGGACATAAAATGGGAGGGCACAGATTCCCCCCTTGGTGAAAATTTCAGGAGTCACTCGTCTTCCTGGAAGGCAGCTGTTGTTGTTCCATCGGACCTAGGATGTGACACTTGCTGGGAGGGGGTGGGAGAGGGAGGGAGGGGGGTGGGAGCAGGATTATGGACCTGGAGCATCATGGAGGAAAGCCGGACCTTCGGTGGGCAAGCAATCGACATCATGAGCAGGACGGAAGTCGATAGTATTGTGGAAAACGTCGATAGTATCATGGGACGGATGTCCACTGACACGGAGACAAGCACTGCGCTTCTCAGGTCTTCGAAGAGAGTGAAGAGAAGAGGCCACAAGCCCGGGGCCCCTTCCACGCAGAACCAGGGCCTGTGGAATAGCCTGCGGGGCGCTTTGACGACGAAGGCGTTCACGCTGGAGGGCTTGGCAAGAGACAACGCCAGCCAGCAAAAGGCCAGAGTGCAAAAGGCCGAAGTCATCTCCGAGCCCCAAGCTAACGTCAGTTTCGGGGAGCACTCGGTGCTCCAGCAGGAGCAGACGGGCCACACAATAGCAGCCTTTGCAGAGACCTCATCACAGTCCACACCGGAGATCAGTGTTGCGCAGGAGGGCCATGCCACAGAGGCAGCGAGCTTGGACACCTTCCACGGTGGGCACCACGCACAGCAGACCGGCAGTGCTGAACCAATTCCCACCAGTCCACCTTGCCATGTTCTACACAGAGTCAGCCCCACCACGGTGAGGCTTGGACAAGACTCGGCTTCTTGTAGGCTAGAGCCACCTTCGGGGAAGGGAACACGAGAGCGCCTCCCCGAGAAGCGCCGCCGAACATTGCGTCTGAGTTCCGCCGGGCAAAAGTTTGGAGAGAAACAGCTCCTCAACAGCGATTCACTAGCCGACACTCCATCAGTAATTTCAGACTTCAATTCAAGCTTCCATGGCACGCTCTCTAAGTTGGTGCTGCTGGACCACCAGACTGATGCACACCGGCCGGCAGCACTGGATACATGGCTGGCAAACTCCATGAACATGAGGCACATGCGGTCGACAAAGCGCGCCAGCCAGATGTCCAGCGGCAGACAGAGCGAGCTACATCTCTTGGATTCCTGCCTCCCTCCGCCCAACACTGCCCTTGGTGGCAACATGCAGAGCGCCGTGAGATGGGATGCCCCACGCTCAGCCCAAGTAGCCCAACTCACCACCCCTCCTCGCCATGCTCGGTCCTCACTGCGGAGGAAACCTGACAGACCAGCATTTGGAGATGCAGGGCCAGTGATGGAAAGCTTAAAGCAAGAGCCGGGCCTAAGTGACATGCTCCTCCACACTTCTGCCTCCGCCAACGTGCCAATCACTGCGCAAGGCTCACCGAGCGCGCCCTTCGACTTCCGAGGAGCTGAGGCAGAGCTTCCTAAAAGCAAGACCATGGTGGGGCAGATCTTGAACTCTGATAACTTGTTCTGGAGAGCACCCAGCTTGGTAGAGCAGAGGTCAATGGCTGCGGACTACTACAGAGACACTATAGACAGAGTGAGGACCTTCTTCAGGGACGATACCCCGCAAGGTGCCGCAAAGACGGAACTGATGAAGCAGCTCAAGAATGGGGCGGGGCATGTGAAACCTGTGGCACTGTGCCAGGCTCTTGGCATCAATGTGCTCCGCCTCCAGGCCTGCATCCCGATCATGGACATGACGATGGCGGTGCTCAACTGCGATGCAGAGAAACCTGCTTTGAACAGAGTGACCAAGGCTTTCTCGTCGAAGATCAGCATGTCACGGAGCGCGAGCCTGTGCCAGCTGCAGGGACACTTTGAAGGTGAGGAGTACATACCTTCGGAGGAGGTGATGGACCAGGTGTCCCAGAGCCTCCGCACTCTGGGGCAGACTATGTCACGCAGAGACATGATCTGCATGGCGAAGTTCATCGAATTAGCGTCGCTTGAGGAGGAGGCGACGCACAAGGAGCTCCTGGAAGCACTCACGTTTGAGAGGTAGAAACCAATTCCGCCGCGTTTGTGTGCCCCGGCCCTCGCTTGGGCCTGCCAAGCCCATCCTCTTCCACAGACTCATTTCGAGCTCATGAGAACATCCTACACTGCCGAGCGCTCAGCTTTGAGTGCACGCGCTTGATCTGATCCAGCCAGAAGGCTGTCGGCATCGTAGATATTGCCAGGGTCATCTTTATGCTCAAAATAGTGCTGGGAGGTACGTCCGATTGGCCCCTGACCGAGAGATGCCAAGTGTTTCTTGACAGCAGCAACACCTGCATTTTCTGCTTCGTTGATGTGAAGCATTGTCTGCACTGTGAAGATACTGCAAGCTTTGGCTGCTGTTCTGATACGGCCTGCAGGCCGTTGGTAATCCAAGCTCTAGTTGATGGAATCCCGACTCTTGCGGGCTATCGGGTGCTTAGAAGTCAAGCTGTGTTGGAGAAATGCAAGTGCTTTATGCTATTATCGAGCTCGAGGCGGCCACGACTGCGAGCCCCATCAGGGTCCCTCCACTTCAACACCTCAAAGCAAAACAACGCCCTATGGCAGCCACAATTGGGAAGCCCGCTTATGACATGACGCTGTCTCATTGAACAGGAACCTCGTCATCATGGGGATTTGTCATCTTTGGCAAATTTCTCGATCGGTCAAGGCGGTCTTTCGCCTCTGAGGGAGGAGAGATAATGCACTGTAGCAGGCAACAGCCATGGCCTCGACAGAGGGCTGCATGCGAGGTGGGATTTCGAGTACGAGCGGGAGTGAGTCGGCGGGCACTGGCAATCGCGATTCCCGGCGTTCCTGTTTTTGGATGCGCCAGCACGCCTTGAGGCTCTTCCGCATGGTTGAAGTTGGTTTTTTGGGTAACCTGCAGGCTGCTAGGCACTGCGCTCGTGCACTCCTATCTGCACGCCAACCGGCTCGTGCGGTTCGAGGAGATGACGAAGCAGGCGGCGCTGGCTGAGATGGTACCCTGGGAAAAGTCGACAGAGCGCCTCTTCACCTGGTACGTCACCGTGATGGTCGAGATCATGCACTATGTGAAGAATGACGGCTGGTACCGCCGCTCCAAGCTGTTCAACCTCGTCTTCTTGCAGAGCTCAAATGGTTGCTATCAGATGACCCAGACTCTTGCCAACATACTGCATGCTGGCCAACCCGAGCAGGTATCCTCCGTAACCATGTGACGGTCCCCACGTTCTAGGTGGCCCGTAGAGCAGTCCGATCTCTGAGTGAGCTCGTTCTTGCAGGCATGCTTTGAAATCAGACAACAGGACCAGGGAGAGCCACGTGACACGCGCCTGCGCCCACGACGGATGTGCGGCGCCGGGTGGATCGCTGATGGCTCCTGGTCGTCTGCGGCGGGTGTGTGCAGGCGTTATCTGAGCAGGTGGTGATCCCGACGTTTTCGCTGGAGAATCTGATTGAGAGTGTGCCTCAGGAGCTCCCGGTGCTCTGCAGGCACGACCGCACGCTGGCACAGCAGGTGTGGGCAACTCTTTGCGCGGCGGCATGCTACGACCTTGTCCCCTTCGAGTGGGTGCACAACCCTCTCGCAGGGCAAGTGGAATCCCAGACCCTAGGCGAGCGTGCTCTCTCATGGGTGGCAGAGATGAGCGCGGACAGAGGTCTGCCCATGCTGCTGTCAGAACTCCCGGAACTGCAAGCGGTGGCCAGACGCCTTGTGGAGCGCTGGGAGGAGGAGCAGAGTGATCGCGTTGAGGCGTTTTACCTGCGAGCTCACAAGGGGACATCTGCCTCAAGCCTGACGCCCCGCACGCTGCCTGTGTGGCTCGGGAGCGCTGTCATCAGCCTGCTGAAGCTGGCTTTCCGCACGCATCCCCTTGCACAGGTAACCCCTCACCCTGTACACTCCCCACACAGACACTCGGCCACTGAGTCTGAGCTCCGAACCCATCCTATGAATCCCCTGGTGTGGGTTCATAGTGCAGCCGATGTTCTGCGGCTGCGTGGCACTAAAGGATCTCTCCAAGGAAAAGCCACACGAGACCATTTCCCGTGCACTAGCCTGAGCGGTCGTCTTGGCCGGATACGGCGTCAGCTTCCTCGGATTTGGATTGCTCTGTTTCTACTTCGTTCTTTTTGCTTTGAAGTGGTCCGGCGGATGGAAACTATGCGCGGAACTGATCTCTCAGCGTGCCCCAAGCTGCGTCAAACCTGTGGCACACATTGCGGCGCCCTTGGGCGGTGGGAGGTGCACCAAGTACTGACCAGTTGTTGACTGCACGGTTCGCTGCAGATATTCATGACAGTGTCGACGGACCCATTCACACGTTCGGAGCGGATCATCCTGCAGACTACCATGTTTTTCATGATGCTCTTCTTTTCGATGGCGTTCTACTACAGCCGCGCCCGGGGTTGCTGTTTGATGCTCCAAGAATTCCTCAGCTGCCCTCTGGACATGGCCGCCGGCGACGACACCGCGGCGTGCGTAGGCACCACGTCGTGCATTGCACTATACAATTCCTGGGACTCCGACCTTCTGCCAGTGGAGCTGATGCAAGACTCGAGCAGCTACACATGCAACGCCTTCCCTGCACCAACATGGATCGGACGGTTGGAGGCAGTGATGACGATGGTGGCTTGCTTGCTCCCGATCAACGCGTTGCTGTCGTCGCTGTTTGGTATGTCGAACGCTTCAAAAATGGCGACGTACTGGCGCCCAGCTCCACACAAGCAGCGGTTTAAGATGAAGCAGACACTGAGTTGGGTTATCCCAGTGATGCAGGCGATTGGCTTTGCACTGTATGGCATGCTGATCAATGTCCAGCTGCTGAACAAGGCCCTCGCCATGCTGTTGTTGCTCACCATCAACGTCACAGGGAACCCTGTCAGTAGGATCAAGGACACGATCTCTTGGGTGCACGCAATGCTGACGAAAGGGAAGAAGGTGCGCTGCGCATTGAGAGGATGCATCGGGCGCTGCGGGAAACTGACAGCGCTGGCGCGCGTGTGGCCAGTGCAGTCCGTGACACGCCTCGCGGACATCCCAGAGTGGCGTCCGTCGCCATCCTGCACGAGTGCCACGTAGAATGTGCAATGCATGTAGGCATGACTTTAGGTGCACAATGCATTGCATGACATGGGAGTCAGCGCATTTTGCCCAATTTCTATTTTTTCTCAACTCAACCGCAGAGAAGGTGAGTCGAGGCACCTCCTTGGGCTCAGTATACCACTTCAAGCTTTACTTTCTGGACAGCCGTTGAATCCAGTGAGCCGTAGTCGGTTCAGATAGTAATGGAATCGATCGCAGATGCTTATGAAGCAAATTCCTTTTGCTATGCTATTCCCTGAGAGAAAATCAAAGCAGCATCCCGGCTCTCGTTCCCCTCCCACCGGAACATGCTGGCCTCCGCTCCCGAGGCATTGTGCGTGAGTGCTCTGCCAGTGGATCCTGGCGCAACGCTGATAGGGTCTGCACGGTTCTCTGCTTGGCAGGCGTATTTCCAGACCACATCCATCAAGCGCTCGGACACACGCTTGGAGGGGAACGGTCCGAAAACTCTCACCAGTCTCCGGTCTGGCTATGTGGAACTGTGGACGTCGTGGCTGGCGTTCTTTTTGGTTGGCATGATGTGGGCCATGGGCATCTGGGTGTTGTTGACCTACGGAATGCTGATCCGGCGCATGATGGGCGTTGAGGAGGAGACCACGATGCTGGCAACATTCGGATATGGGCTGCTTATGGAGCAGTTCGGATTGGAAGCGGCTAAGCTTGTGGTGCTTCGGGTTATCGTTGCCAAGGTATGAAGTGCTGTGCGATTTATTCATTGAAGGGCGTGTCTCACGTCACTGAAGATGCGTGCTGCTATGTCATGATGATAGGCGTGTCTCACGTCACTGAAAATGCATGCTGCTATGACATGATGATAGGAGGATCTCGCATCACAGCAGATTATTGCTGCTATGACATGATGATAGGCTTGTCATATGTCACTGAAGATGTGTGCCGCTATGACACGATGATTGCCGTGTCATGTGCCATGAATCTGCGTGCCACGATGACATGATGATAGGCTTATCACATGTCACTGAAGATGCGAGCCGCTATGACATGATGATAGGCGGATCTCGCGTCACTGAAGATACGTCCTGCTATGACATGATGATTAGCGTGTCACGTGCCACTGAAGATGTGTGCCGCTATGACATGATGATAGGCGTGTCACATGTCACTGAAGATGCGAGCCCCTATGATGATGAGAGGTGAACAGCTAGATGGAGGTGGAGGGCTGCCCGGGATTATGTGGTGGGAATATGCTTTTGGAGTAAATTCCAGGCCGCAGCGTCTGATGCTCTCCTGAATGAAGAATGGAGCGGTTGCCGCAAGGCTGATGTGGTAATTAGTGTGTCCACAGGCAATCAACTATCTCACAGCACTGGTGAATAGCCATGCTCCGATGCAACACTGGTATGAGCATAAGGTAAATAAATTCCTTACCAAGCAATTGGCCAGGGATGGTATCATCAACCAAGATGATGACGATGAGGAGGAGTTCAGTGAGGCTGTCCACCAGATGGAGGTGGCAATGTGATAGAGCAGGTGGTGCCGAAAGATTGGTGCAAACAAAAGAGGTGAAGGGGAGAAGTAACACCTTTAACTTTACCCATGTAGCATATGAATTAATTGTAATATATAGTCACGGAGAAAAGTGATATGTACATGAAATAGTAGTAAGTAATATGTAGCCTTCAATGGAGCGGGCTCTGACCCCCTTTTGTCATGCATGTACGACCATCGGGTGAAACATGCACGACCCGATGGATAAAAGCCGTGAACACATATCGACCGCCGGATGAAGCATACGGTATCCAACGATTTAAGGCCTAGATTGCATATCGGCCGTCGGGTGAACCTTGTGTGATCCAACGGTGCGGAGCAACGTGTCGCGATATTCCATAGTTGAGGACTAACCTCTGTAGAACACTCTTTTATGCATTGTCCTGCCGCCAAACCATTAAACGCTAATCGATTCTGTATTCAACACATAACACATGTAGTGCAATTGATAAAGTAACAAACGCGATAAGTAACAAACGCGTAATTAATCTAGATCAGAGTTTTTCGATCAAACCAGTCAATATTCCCAACTTTAAAAATCTGACTTAATACTAAGTATTGGAATTGGTAAAATTCAAGTTGTATCGAAAATACCTAGATGACGATGCATTGCATATAGATTATTGTCAATATCAAATGTATCATCATTGCTTTCGGTGCCTCTTCAACGGTACAGTACACGTTTACAATTTATATCATATCACGACTTTCGATCCCTAGCCAATGCATGGAGTATGTATCGATAGCTGATATTATAAGGCACGAGCTCATAACTTGTTTCCAATTATATATATATATATATATATATTGATATAATATAATAACTTGATTCGTAATTGTAAAACTCTTGAATAATGGTGAAGATGAGAACATATCGTCATTTCGATCAGAAATTCAAGCAGCTGTGACGATCGCCGACTTTTGATTATGTCACATAGATTTGATCATATGCATCGTTATGTATAATTAGAAATTAAATACGCATATATTGACCTTATGAAATATCACGAGTAATGCACATGCATTATGCTGTCATCATGTTCCATCATCGATAGTGCCATTCGCGGCATCAGCTTGCATGTTGTTTGCATGTTGGCCATGCATCCACAGGGCCTGCAATGTAATCCCAGGAGTCGAGCATTCGCGAAGAACGAAATTTTTCATGCGTACATACATCGATGATCTACCATGCCGTGCATGCATGATGTATAATCGATATCGAACATGTGCATATATGCATACTCGATTACATAAAGTATGCATATATTGGATATCGATTATATATCATGTGCCGCATCCAAAGATATTGCATGAGCATTACAATACTGATCATCTACCATGCGGGTATATATATATATACGAAGTTTATAAACTTCGTATAGATATATCCGTTATCCAACGGTGTCGCAGCGCCAACGCTCCATCTGATACTGCATCCGCTGCGCATGGCGCACATGTATTTACAGCCGTCGTCGCTAAACTGCATAAACGCAGTGGCAATTCATGCAAACATTTCTGAGTTTATATGCATTGTGTGGACGCGCATACATGCTACAATTATAAAGATAAGCAAGTGGCATAGTGTGCTTCCTTTTAATGCATTTATATTTGCAGACGTCGTGCTTGCATGTCGCGATGCGATCGAGCGGTCTCCCTTCTACATCGTCTGCATGTCGAACACGCATGGTGCAATTGTGAAATACATCTGCCCACAACTCGCTTCCTGCATCGCAACTGTCGAGCTTGCATGTCGGTTGGGATGCACCCAACGGGATTTCTGCCATGCGGATGGGAGACGATGCATGCGTGGGTGTATACAATTTCAAATAAAATTTCAATTATGGTCATCAAGCAAATATACAAGCAAATGGAAATGCGCAGACATCCCGCACTGGAGGCATCGCGACAGCGACATGCAAATGCGGCAGATGCGATATGGAAACAAGTTTTTGAGCGCGTGCCTTAAAATATCAGCTATCGATACATACTCCATGCATGCATTGGCTAGGGGATCGAAAGTCGTGATATGATATAAATTGTAAACGTGTATTGTACAGCTGAAGAGGCACCGAAAGCAATGATGATATAGTCGATATTGACAATAATTTATATGCAATGCATCGTCATCTAGGTATTTTCGATACAACTTGAATTTTACCAATTCCAATACTTTCAACGTTGACACACACATATGAAGCGTCGTAGAGCGGGGTTTGATACAGTCATCACTAGTAATTAAATGGGAGATTTGCTGAAAAGAATTTGCGGTCGCGACGCGATAGATTTGAAGATTTGGTACCCGCATACACCGTAGATTTGATAAAAGTCGTACCATACACCGTAGACTTGAATAATCGTCAAACTCTTGAATAATCTACTTACTTTAGGTATATCGCAACTGCCGCATTTGCATGTCGCTGTCGCGATGCCTCCAGTGCGGGATGTATGCGCATTTCCATTTGCTTGTATATTTGCTTGATGATCATAATTAAAATTTTATTTGAAATTGTATACACCCATGCATCGTCTCCCATCCGCATGGCAGAAATCCCGTTGGATGCATCCCAACCGACATGCAAGCTCGACAGTTGCGATACAGGAAGCGAGTTGTGGGCAGATGTATTTCACAATTGCACCATGCGTGTTCGACATGCAGACGATGTAGAAGGGAGACCGCTAGATCGCATCGCGACATGCGAGCACGACGTCTGCAAATATAAATGTATTAAAAGGAAGCACGCTGTGCCACTTGCGTATCTTTATAATTGTAGCATGTATGCGCGTCCACACAATGCATATAAACTCAGAAATGTCTGCACGAATTGCCACTGCGTTTATGCAGTTTAGCGACGACGGCTGTAAATACATGTGCGCCATGCGCAGCGGATGCAGTATCAGATGGAGCGCTGGCGCTGCGACACCGTTGGATAACGGATATATCTATACGAAGTATATAAACTTCGTATATATATATACCCGCATGGTAGATGATCAATATTGTAATGCTCATGCAATATCTTTGGATGCGGCACATGATATATAATCGATATCCAATATATGCATACTTTATGTAATCGAGTATGCATATATGCACATGTTCGATATCGATTATACATCATGCATGCACGGCATGGTAGATTATTATGAACAAATCTTCGCGAAACCTCGACTCATGCGATTACATTGTAGGCCCTGTGGATGCATGGCCAACATGCATACATCGTGCAAACATGCAAACTGATGCACGAATGGCACTATTGACGATGGAACATGATGACAGCATAATGCATGTGCATTACTCGTGATATTTCGTAAGGTCAATATATGCGTATTTAATTATACATAACGATGCCTGTGACACAATCGAAAGTCAGCGATCGTCACAGCTGCTTGAATTTCTGATCGAAATGACGATATATTATTATATATTATCATTACGGGTGCTCCACCGAATATAAGGTGGTGGACGGAGTAATTAAATCGGGCAAATGGACGGGAATCTCCTTAAATTCTGACATGCTCGATTGTGTTAATTACTGGTAATTAGAGCTTAATGACCAAGCCGTTCCAAGAATCCGGATGTTCGATCGAATGGTTGCAATACCGTAGCGAACTCAAGGAGAATATCCATCGGCTACGATTCCATTTCGGATTTACGGACCAGCTTGCAAGCGCTCTTGTTTTTTCCGTGGTCAGCTGTGGAAACAGTATGCTCTCCAACAGTGCACGTTTGAACCATGCACAACACGCTATTCAAATTCTTTACGTCCAAACAAGGTGGTCCTTTGTCGATAGAGCTTGGTAAAAAGCATTCATGTCGTCATTGTAGCAAAGCCTATGATAGTGTCGACGCTCTGCGCAAGCATGAGAAACTTAAGCATCCTAGGGCGTCTAGTCACAAGAAGGCATCCTCGAACGTGGAGAGTGTTGTTGATGAATACGAAGGCTCTCTTGTGGACGACTTAATCGACGAGCTCGTGAAAGAGACCGAAATGGTGGCGAGCGAGTCGTCGACTTGGCATAAAGTAGGCTCGAGATGAGCGACCACCCGGAATCGACCGCCAGTTGTTCATAAGGTATTGTCCTTCAAAACCGTGTTGGTGTGTATCGTTTTCTTGTGTGAACATTTTTTCAAGTAGTCCGTCTTCCTTCGATATTCGTTAGTGATACTCAAGTAGTGAGGTGCATGATGTTGATTAGGTCAAGGCCTTGGACTCCATCCACAAGCTGTTGGATGGAGGCATGACGCTAGAGGCTGCGGCTCAAGCGATGGGTGTGCCTCCATCTAACGTGAGGCGTTGGCTGGGTAACGAAATGAAGTTGCGCGCACAAGCAGCAGATCCCAAGGCCAAATACAAACGTGGCTTTGGAGGTGGAAGCGCCTTTTTTGTGTCGCGAGGTGTATTTTTTTTGTCGTGTCGCAAACAGATCCGATTATACTCAACATTATACACCGACGGTTCGCAGCTTTTTCAAAAAAAAGCTGCAAGGTCCTGCGTTTCCCTTATAGGATCGAAACAGGTTTTCCTGGAAAAAGTGACATCGACGCACACGATACTACCAGAACTGTCCACCTTTGGGGCCCTTTTTTACGGAAACAGTGTGATTTCCCTGTCAGATCGGGAGTAACCGCCCATATATAATTATATTGCAGTCCACACCGGTCACCTTAAGATGGCAAGCAGGAGAGTTATACAAATCGGTGGAGCATTGCCGCCAATCAGAGACGCATAGAATATTCCTGGGCGTAGTATCGAATTATGGATATTCATGCAGAAGTTATCAGCGCGACAGATTTCAGATGGCGTATAAAAGAGATTTCCGACTGATCGCCAATCAGAGGAGCCATGAGATTAGATAAACTCCATGAATATGGGTCACACGCGAAATACCATAAGCTGACTGTGCACGTACAATGAGCACGTTTTTTTTGTATAATTATAGAAGGCGCACGTGCTACAGATTTCAGGGTGTTTTACATGAGATGTTTTGGACTGATCGCCCATAACCGCCAATAAGAAGTGCGAGCGCCTGAGATAGGCACCATGAATATGGGACGACAAGGGAAAGGGATCACACGACAAAAACGAGATGGTTTGCAGACGATGGATAAGCCAATCAGCGACGCGATCAGTTTCGATTTATATATTGGTAAATTAAAAAACTGCACCACAAAAAGCCCTTAAGTGTGGCTCCCTCGCGACAAATGCGATGCGACAGGTTCCAGACTTTCGCAACATGCTGACATGGCATGGGTTTGCGACACGACAAAAAAAATTCACCTGGCAGACATGCTGACATGGCATGGGTTTGCGACGAACATTACAGTGTCACAGTTGAATGACACACCCGAAACACTGTGTCTGTCATCAACTTTCATTCTGAATTTTCGCTACAGGTATCTCCATCCGCTATCTTCATCCTAGACATGAGACCCACGCGGGCCGCGGCTGGCTGATTTCACATATCAGATATTCACTCACACGTTAATTCATTAAGCTTTCGTTTTGCGGCGCACCTGACACCGTTGCCTGCTGTGTCCCGTTTTGTTCTGCTGAATGTATCGTGTATACTAACTATTTCCCGGTTAAATCCCATCATCCTTGCTGAGTAGCGTTTCCTTGTTTTACAAGTCACGTTCGTTGTTGCGCTTTGTCCGATGCCGCCAGCAACACTCGGTTGCTGGCGCCCCATGCATGTCTTCGTAGAGGGCAATCTTGTAGCGAGGCTGACTGACGGGCTGTACTGCTGCCCGACGGATTTGTTGTTGTTACAAGCCCTCACTGACTGATATTCTTCAGGAATTTGCTATTTGTTTTCAAGCGCCGGTTTTGTGTTCGTTCTGCGTGTTTCTCGTATGGTGTTTTCTTTTTCGAGGGCGATATCTGCACAGATTGTGCAGCGTGGGTTCGAGCCCCACCACTCTCACTGACTTTGCTCTCTGTAATTTTGCAGGATATCCTGAATTTTTCCTGTTTCGCATTCCTGACTGCTTGTTTCGCATTCCTGACTGCCTGTTTCGCATTCCTGAATGCCTGTTTCGCGTGTGTGCTGTTTCTCGTTGCGTGTGCGGTTGGTTTGTCGTTCATCTTATTTCTGACATGTTTGCGTTTACCGTGTGCAGGTATTTCAACTATTTCATGCTCGTTGGCGATACGCATGTTGCTGTGTGGAATTTGTGAAGAGTGTAGTTTGAGCTATTTTGCTTATTGTCTTCGAATGTTTGTATGCCTGCGTGTTTTTATGATGTTTGCAATATCTTATCACTTGGTTCTGACGTTTTAGCGTTCGCTTTGTGCAGGTATTTCAGTTTTACTTTTATCGCTGGCGAAATGCATGTTGCGGTGCCCAGCAACCTGCTTATCTTTTAGATTTTAGAAGTCAATCGTTTACAGGATTTGTTTTGTTCATACCTGACTTCACATTCGAAATAGAATGCACTGCACATTTATTGTAAAGATGTATAAGCATAGATATGTAATGAATATAGAGTAGACAATCGAGCATGCTTTGCTAACGTGAGCACATTCTCCTACCAATTGTTAGTTAGTTTGCATATGTTTCTTCCGTAAACTGTAATATTATGTTTACAGTCCATAATCTGCTGTATAATTTCCGTAAATTATCTGTCCGTAAATATCAGTCTCCTTTTTGTCGCTGCGACAATAATGAGCCCCCTACTCACTGTTTGTCGCACTGCGACAATAATGAGTCCCGTACTCACTTTTGTCGCTCCAGAATATAATTGCTGTGTCGCATGGTGCGACAAAAATAATAGATCATGCGACAAAAATGAAGTGCTACCTTTGGAGGTCCCAAACGTGGCAGATACGACGACATTGCTCGCGACCTGCTAGGCGTTTATCACGGGGAGCCCAATCTTGCCACCCCCACTGTAAGGGGGGGGGGCACAGTGGGTCTCCTGTCTGTCACCCCTCAGCCCGATGTGTCACCAGTGTCCGTTGTCACGTTATGTCACGGTGTGCTATAAAACACCTATCTCAGTATTTTATATCATCTTAGTATCCGAGAGCACGAGCACCTGCCCCTGCGAGACAGTTCCGCTCCTCAGCGCCCGACATATATATATCCTTATATATATATTTCTCACTTCTTGTCAGGTTATCGGCCACCACTTGTAGGTGTTCGTTGTTTACTTTTGATCCTTGGAGGGCGAACCGAATCTCCTCGAATCCGCCGCAACCGACGGCAGCTGTTTCGTCCTTACGGCAGCGACTATATCCAGACCCCGGCCACCGTTGAAGATCGCGGCCGAGTCCAAAATTTTATTCTCTGTGCTATTATTGGGTTTGATATTGTGATGCATGGTGGTGGTGCACAGAGGAACACACTATTCGATGAAAATGATATTCTCATGTGAAAATGATATTGCCTTATTTACCTCATGATAGGCTTAAAAAGCCGCATTTTAACAGTCAAGAACATGCAAGTGCAGGTTGTGCATTAGATTTAATGGTTTTTATGGTACAAAATTGAGGTCAAATGCACTTTTTCGAAATCTAGGAGGAGTGAAAACACAAAGAACTTTTGACTCGGAATCTATATACACGTTATACACATATTATTTACATGTTTTTTTTTCGTCTTGCTTTACGCGTCCACTTCAGGTGCTACCGCTACCGCTACGCAATTATCAAAAGCTTCGTCTTCATCGGAATCATCCGATTCATTCAAGTCACCTAGGTCCTTGCGCGTGCGTTTGGATTGTTGTGCAAGCAAAGCGACGACTATCTGCGCGTATTGCTCGTTCGGTATACTCCGTTCGGGGTCATTCGCATCCACATTCCATGCCAGCACTATTTCATTCTTATCGAAAGTCTCGGTAGACGGTCGGTGCCCCGGTGGCGCTGCGAAAGCTCCTGGGTGACTCGCAAGCTGCTTGCCGAGGTGCTTCTTCTTGGTGTCGGTGTGCTTTTTGGGTTGGAAATAGCGATATAGCAGCTGTTGAGTTGACGGATAGCGCGCCTCCACCTTCACCAAGTACAACGGATCCGACCATTCGCTTCGCTTCAGTTGTACGCGGAACGCGAACTTGTCGTTTTCAGATTCCACCGCGAGAGCCACTGCAAAGCTGCCGACTGTCATCTGGCCGTAGGTGACCTCCCACTGGGCGTTGTCCACGTACTGCTCTGCTCGCTTTTGGGCTCGACCTTGGTGTTTCCGTTTACCGTTGTACACTTCTATCGGCGCTCGATCAATTCGGCGTTGGATGCGCACCGGTATAGCGGGGACGGCGGCAGCCTCGGCAGCTTCTATCGCCAACGCGGGCGCCTCTATCAGTCGAACCAAGGTGGTATTGCGCTCGATGGCTATTTTCTCGGGATGCTGGAAGGGTATCGCGGGCGCTTGACATTCTCCACCAGCAGTTAGGTGGCGCTGTTTCTCGATGACATCCTCGCGCCAAAACTTTTCGTGCACCTCCGTGAGCTTTGTGCCCAAAATGTCCTTCAACGCCTGTAAGGTATGCTCAAGCTTTTCGATGCCTTCTTCGGTAAAAGGAATCGGCTTGATGTATCCAGGCCCCGTGACAGGGGGTGTAGAAACAAGCTTTGGCAATGGAGTCTCGGGTAACCATTTGGGTGAAATGGAATACTGTTTGTACTGCATGCCCACTTCGCCGTGCTCGTTCTTCTTGAACTTGAAAGCCTGCTGTGCCAAAATATTGTGGCAATCGAAGACGTGACCATCAAACCAAGAGCTGAAGTCGAAGATCTTCTCGGTGTGCTCGCATATTACACCATCCGTAAAGCATTCTTGTGCGACCTCTATCATCTCGTCGAGCGTCCAAGCTTGCTTGCGTCGTAGACGCACGGAGAAGCGTGAAAACATCTGGTCAATGTTCTCGTGCGTATGTCCCACCAACAGAAAGTTGAGTTTCACCTTGCGAAAGACGTCCGTGTGCACCAGCCAAGCTGCGTATGCCAACATCAACTTGCTCTTGTTGGTGCTCACATTGTCAAGCTGTACATACAATACTTCCGGCATCGGGTATGAATTTTCCCCGTCCCCGTTGCGTCGATGCTCTTGAATGCGGAGGATATCCCGGTGCAAAACGTTGACAAGGAAGTTCGCATCGTCCTTGAAGTTGGCGTAGTTGAAATCCATGAAGCGGCCCACGTTCTCGATCATGCTCCCCATGTTGTGCACGTCAAGGAAGTCCTTAGAGTCAAGATGTTTAGGGATACGTCGAAAGTGTGGCAGTCGGGTGGTCCACTGCGTCATGCCATCGATGATCACCGAGGCATACTTATGCCAAGTTTTGTTCATGTTAATGCTCTTGGTCATATTCGCTTTACGACCATGTTTGTAGAACTTCTGGCGCTCCGCTCGTGCGATTGCATGATGTTTGTTGAGAGGCCCGTTGTATTGCGCTGTGCAAGATACACAAACACAAATTTGGGTCAGTGAACAAATTACATAAGCATATAAACACATCACAAAGCTATTCATGAATATTCACCTTTTTGAGATTTGGTTAAGCCTTCCTTCAATATCTTGAAGGACGCGCAAACATCGCACTGAGAAAATCGGTTCGTCGATGGAATCTTGAGCCACTTCCTGCAATCTTCGTCAAATATTTTGTAGAAGTAACTGAGAGAGCATTTTTTCCTCTCCTCATTCTCTTGCAAGCCCTCGTTGTACTCGTCCCACAGCTCTTCGATGGTCAATCCATCCGAAAGATGAATCGGTTCTTTGTCAGGTTGGTGTTGTCCGTATTCGTCGGCGTATTTCTTGAGCCAGGCGACGACCGACTCGCGTTTCAGAGAAATCTTGCGGTTGTCCTCCTCGTACGTCAATCCATGAACAAACGTGTGTCGGCCCTCGAGCACGCGTGTCCGACAGTCGTGAAGATACCCGTAGCTGATGCCGTAAGCCATATAGTAGAACTTAAAGCACACCTGTTACAAAACAAAAGACACCGTCACTCAAAA
>LGRX02026481.1:0-34175 GCA_001247695.2 Cymbomonas tetramitiformis | reverse complement strand
ATTGCTCCCCCGGGTTGTTCCACCGGTAGAGAGCTGAATAATTGTTTAAGCAAGGCCGCGGGGATGCCATACACGTGCCATCCAGCTCCCATGCCTAGCCTAGGGTCGCCCGACTCTCTGCTGGTGGAGCCGCTCTGCGCCATCTTCTCGTGTCGCCCATAACGGCGCTTGAAGTCGCAGGGGTTTTCGGGGTCGCAAGACTTCAGGGTGGTGATAGGCGCGTTGGTCCAGAAGTGGGTGGGTTTCTTGTAGGGCATGCCATACTTGCAATATGTAGCCAGATGCGGAGGTGGCAACCCTTGCATGCATCGGCAAGTGTGTAACCCATGAGGAGCTCGGCCACGCGGGTTCTCGATGAAGTAGAAGCTCGGCTGGAGGTACTTGATGATCCCCAGCGTTCTCCGCACTTGCCTGTCAGCACCACGCAGGTTTCGTATCCCCACCGTCTTGGCTTGGCTGTACTCCGTGCATGGAGGGCTCGCCCAAATGACGTCAAAGTGCTTGGGCGAGAACTGCCGATAGTCCCAGTGCAGGATGTTTTCGCAGTGAGTGGGCTTCCATCGGTTCTGGATGTACACCGAGACTACCTCACACCCAGGAAACTGCTTGCTGAACTGTCGTTCGACGGAGCCCGTGCCACAAAACAACACCAAGATCCGTATTGGGCGTCGAGACGGTTGTAGGCGTGCTGCTCCTCGACCAGGTCCTTGGGATGGCATGAAACTAGTGGGCGACACCGTCGCGAATGTGCCCACCTCGTCGTCGGCTCGTTCTTCCGGGATCCACGCCATTCCGTCCGCCTGTAACTCTTCAGGATCCGTCAACCATATCGCTCCTGCTGACTCCTCGCGTTTGCGAGTGACTCTGCTCTTTTCACGTTCTTGCCTCTTGGCCTCGACCTTCTCGAACTCCTGCAGAGCGCGGTTAGGTATCCCTTTTCGGCCAACTCCATCGAACTCGAGGTCCTCGCGAGTTTTCCATTCATTCTCGGAGCGCGGCATAACTACCCATTTGACCATGTACTCCGTCCATGTCCGCCCGCTACGTCTCCTCGTGCGTGACCTCTCAATGCACTCCACCGCCATCTCCTTACGACCGCTTACGTCCACAGGGGGAGGCGGAATCTCCGCACTCCTGTCCGCGAACTTGTCCTGGCCCGACTCCACTGGGGTGAGTCTATCCACGGTGAAGACGTCGTGCACCTTCCACTGTGGTGGTAGCTTCAGGCGGTAAGCCGCGGGGGCTCCTCGGTCCTCGGGGGCGAGCTCCATCTGCCGGTCGCTGTGGAAGGCTTCCAGCACCTCCATCGGGCCCAGGCGCTTCTTCAGCAACTTCTTGTGTAGGCCCCGATCCCCGGGCTGGGTGAGATGCGTGGCGTCCACCCACACCATGTCACCTACTGCGTACCGGCGAGCGCGATGGCGAGCGTCATACTGGGCCACTTGCTGCTGCTGAGCTACCAGCAACCTATCGCGAGCAGTCTGCAACTGCCGAACAAACTGCCGGGCGGTCTCGTGGGCCGTGCCTTTCTTCACGACGTCCCCTCTCCCCCCTTGGCGCGGCCCCTACGAGAGGTCAATGCAGCTTCTATGAAGAAGTCGAGCTGCGACGCCGGGGCATGCCCATAGCAAAGCTCGAAGGGTGTGAATCCGGTAACCGCGCGGACCTGGAGTCGTTAATGGCGTACTCCACCGGGGTGCACCATAAATCCCAGTCTGCCTGGTTTGCGTCAACGTAGGCGCGCAACATGCGCTCCACCGTGTGGTTTGTGTGCTCCGCTTGGCCGTCCCCTTGTGGATGGTACTGTACGGCGTAGTGGAGGCCACCTGCACCCCCATAAGGCGATGCAACTCCATATGAAAGGCGTCACGGAAGCGAGATAATGAGCAGTTGTGCAAAGTTTCTGTCCTTTACTGCAGGAATCTGGACGAAGTATTGACAAAAAGTACATATTATTTACGTTCATTCTTCCTTTCATTCGAGCCAGATACAATTTTTTTATGGATACAGTAGGCGACCCATCAGTGAAGATATCTTTCCGTTGAGCTGGTACGGCCCCAAATCAAAAATTCTTTCGGCCCGCCTTCGGCCCGCCCGGTCCGAACTACAAAATGCCCGCCGCAGGCGCGAAAATTTTAATCTTAAGTATGGGAAAATGCAAAATTCGCAAAATTTTCATCAAAATTTTAGAAGTTTGCGCCAAATTGATTCGGCCCCAAAGCAATTTCTCTTTCGGCCCCTCTTCGGCCCGGGCCTCATTTTGGCGACTCAGTTCGGCCCGGGGCCGGCCAATCGGGGTAAGATATCTTCCCTGCGACCCATATGCACATGGTGTTTCTCTGACAAGGGAACACCTCAACAATCCTGCGATGAGGGAATTGATTTTTGCAGAAATACGTAGACGGAATCCTAATTATGACACCAGTTCACTGCCCATGCTGTAGACAGCATTGATTTGACCATCATACTCCAAATGTATAAACGGTTTTATTACCATCTTTGTATACTTCGTATGTAAATAATATGTTTTTATAATGAATAAGAGTATTGTTTCGAATTGCTCATTAACCTAATGAGGTGTTTCCTGTTAGTGACTAACTTTGTACTTTTATATCACAATAATTTATATGTTTATAGGTACCATTGACACCTGCAGCAGAAAGCGAGCTGGCTGCTAGTCGTGGTCCGGGCGGCTCATTGTTGGCTTACAAGCCTGGAGAGACAGCGAAGGCGGCCAAAGAACAGAATGCTGAGCAAGCAGCGCAGGACTGGCAGTCCTTACTCACTTTGCCGAAGCAGCGTCGTTCTGTATCTCATTCTAATACGATTCGGTACCAGAGTGAGTATAACCACCGGCACCCCAGAGTCGTTTCCGCCAAAGACGTCAAGGGGTGTACGTTCAACATTCCTATTCAGTACATTGTACAGGCTGAGGACTACGAGCGTATCAGGGATGAGGACCGTGCGCAAGTCGTGAATCTGAAAGAGAGCATGGCTTGGAACCCACACTCTTTTCAGAACACCTCCCTGGTGTACATTGTATACGCGGACACTGGGAAGCACCTCAAAAGCGCGGAGGAGTTTGACCCCAAATAAGGTGCACGACGGCAAGTGTCGTTTTGTGTGCTTCGGGCACCAACATAGCCTCACCGCTCGGCGGGAGCTTCACGTTGAAAACCCAGATAACGAAGCTTTTCAGCAGATCGAGTGCAAATTGTATTTTAATCTACAGTCTGATATGGTCCGATTCTTGGCTGACGAGCAGAACACCGTCGACCAGAACATGAAGGGCAAGTCGCACCAGCAAATCATAAAATCCATGCGAGTTGGCATGCAGGTGATTTCTGAGAAAATAATGTAACTTATCCATCTTTGTCACTTAAAGCTCTTACTTACTTAAAGCAAACGAATGTGACTGACCGTAATTTCTCGGCAAACCATGCAGGCATCGACGGGCCCGCTCCACAAACTCTATTGGCATTGTGGCATCACGGAATGGGACGTTCAGGCCCAAGACTGGACGGAGGACGGCCTGGTGAAGGAGTTGGAAAAGCACGATCCCAAGACTTTCAAGCTTCCAACGACAGCGACGGCAAGGAAGCATGTCTACGAGAGGCTGTCGAAGGGGGACTGGGCCAATGTGAATGACTGGCAGCTTTTCGGGGGAGAGGTTAAAAGTGGCAAACGGTTCCCGGTCTGGAGCTATTTGACATCGGCTCAGCAGATGCAGATTAAGGCGGAGGTGTTGCAAACGAATCACATCTCCTACGCCAACGACTACCCAACGCATTGGTCGGTCGCTACAATGCGTCAGAATACTTGGGACCTGATTGTTAAAATCATGCATGCGTACGGCGATTGTATTCTAAAGGGGCAGACTAAGACCCCACCAAGGGGTCCTCGGGTAAGAAACGCAAGATCTGGGCTCCGGACAGTGAGATCGTTGACATGACTACCGAGGCGTCTGGGGCGGAGGAGGCGTTGAAGGATGTAGGCGTCGACCCTAAGAAGAAGAAGTCGGGTACCAAGGCCATGTCTAGGCGTCTTCCTCGAAGCGCCGGTAACACGTTCAGTGTCGGTCAGCCGGCACAGCCTTTGCAGCAGGCAATCGTGAAGGAGAGCGAGAAGAAGGAGTTGGGCATGCCCCTGTTCCAGCAGATGCTCGGGTTTCACTCGAACGTGGAGGTTGATATTACTTGAACGGCGTTCTGAAGAAAATCCTGACCGCTGAGATCACCATCCAAGAGACGATTGAAACCCTGAAGAGGTTCAAGAACCAACGCAACGTTCAGGCCTGGATCGTGTCGCAATCTGGGGTGGAGAATTGGGACGCTTTTGAGAGGAAATACGGCGAGACTTGGGCTTGCCAGGAGGCCATCGAGCGATGCATCAAGGCGGTGAAAACCGGCAAAACTGGGCGAGGGGGGAGTCAGCTCACGGTTCCCAAGGCCATCGTCCAATTCGTCCAAGACTGCAACACGTGGCTTGCCCGGTGTAATGCCGGAGAGGGAGACCTCGGGAAGCTGCCCATGAACTATGCTGGATGTGACACACCGACAGTTTAATCTGTCACTTGTCACTTCCTAAAGTAGGCTGGGTGACCGTCACCAGTAGTCGGGAAACTCCCGCTAGTATTTATGTGTATCTCTCTTTTATCAATCTGATTTTTACCGTTCTGATTCCGAAACCCTTAACTCAGGGTTTATTTCCAGTTATCATAGTTATTCACTCCGAACTATATATCTGACAGGTTTGGCCCCACTTACACTTTGTTTAGCCACTGTGACACCGCCGAGATGATTGGCTAAAGTCGGACGCTTGGGATGGAGTGAGGCGCTCCGTGCGTGAGGGTGCCGGCAGTCGCGGGTATGGCCTAAGTTTTGTGGGTTGATTTACGGCGAGCTGTAGGCCTTTGAGCAGGGGAGAAGTCCTGTCGCGATTGACCGGCCCCTGGCCGAGAGAGTCTCCCAAAAAGAGGGTTTGGCCGAAGATTGGCCGAAAGAATTTTGACCCTTAAGTATGCAAAAAGATGTCAAAACAAGAAAAAACAAATGTTTTCTCGAAAACTGGCCGAAAGGCCTCCGGAGAGGACTTCTGCCCTGCCTTTGAGGGGAGATTTTTCTACGGGATTTAACGTTGGATTGGTTTACGTATTCTGGTTGGTCACCACACCGTTTCGTATCGGCCGCCATCTACCACACGACTTCTCGGAATTCCTGCTCTCTCACGGCAACCGTATCGGCGACCCACCACATTTCTTGGCCGCCCAAGACTTCCGCATTTTTTTTCACGTCTTCTTGCCTCACTCCACCCCTGTAGTCTTCTTCATCATGGTCGCTTCTACGAGATCCACAGCTAGCATGGCGAGTCGCCGCCGCACATTAAGCACGATTTTTGATTCCGTTGCTGCCAGGCATGCCAACACACCGAGTGTAGGTATTGGGCCACTGTTTGGGCCCCGGCCCTCGGGCGGCCGTCCACGATTTGGGCCGTCCACATGTGGACGGCCCAAATTGTGGACGGCCGGGGGCCAAAACATTCTTAACATTCTAACATTTCGCAAATTAGGGCTACCATACTTAAGCCCATACTTAAGGCGTGTAACGCGTCGGCCCGCGTCGACGCCTGCGTTTCCCCATACTTAAGAAAATTTAAATTTTTTACTTAAGGAATATATTAATGTTTTTGGGGTATTCTCGGAGTGCTGGTCGGCGCATCAGTCAGCACTCGGAGTGCGTCCTCCGCACGACGCCTACGGTTCTCACAATCGTATACGATTGTCAAGCTCTGTCCCCCATACCAATATTGTGAATGCTTTTTATTTCTTAAACATTTACACTGGCACCCGTGTCTATATACAGTCAGCACTCGGAGTGCGTCCTCCGCACGACGCCTACGGTTCTGACAATCGTATACGATTGTCAGGCTCTGTCCCCCATACCAATATTGTGAATGCTTTTTATTTCTTAAACTTTAACACTGGCACCATGTCTATATAGGGTATTATTTTCATAAAATAATTCATTTTTCATGGTACCTTAGGAAACCATGCCGGCTTCCCTGCGATACGGTAATCATGCTTTGGATGTCCCGCATACCGTGCCAATATCTCTTCCGTTACTACAGGCCTTGTTTCCAACCCTTACCGACACCCCGATGCTTCTTCACCTGCGCAGCGCAGAAGACGTGCAACCTGTCGAACTCGGTACCGTGTTCCCTGACGGAGCTGACGTACTTGTGATCGGTGGTGTCAGTTCAACCCCCGGATCTAGTGACGTGAAAACCGGTTGTGCGAATGTCGACACTGCCACACACGAATCTTCCCAAGCATCAGCTTCTCCGCCTCCTAAGACGCCTCGCCCTGAAGTAAAGCAAGAATATTTAGTTTGTGACTTAACCGAATCGCCTCCACCTCCTAAGGACTCGTATGAATCTACGAAATCCTCTAGCGCTGTACAAGAACCAAAGCTCAAGCATAAGGTCAAATCGGAAAATACTGCCTATACCGGACCAGCTATTCCGATAGATTTTTCTCAGCACGTTGATTTGACCCAAGACGTAGCGCCAGGTATACGTGAAGAGGTTGTCGACGAACTGCCAGTGCCTCTACTTCCGGGGGTAGTTTATAAGCCACGTGCTGGACATTTCTCTCCTTGGCGAGATTTCTTAAAATACGATCCGCAGACCTGGATGCGTTCTGGGAACAAAAGGCGTATCAGAGGCCGTATTACTAGAACTACGCGATGTGGTGGGGCTTTATCATGTGAGAACGATGCATGTGTCCTATATCGTACAACGGGTGAACGTAACCGTTTCCAATTCACCGGTACCTTTAAGAACCGCAATCTGGCGTGCGCCCTTTGCAACGCTGCGCCTACTCATTCCGGCAATTGTCCATTTGAAGTAAGCTTCCAAGAAGACTCCGATTTGAACATCCTCGTGCTTTCTACTCCCTCCAATGGACACAACCATTCCGTGTTGTCCACCGACAATCCCAGCGTGGGTGAGCTAAAAGCAGCTAAGACTAGGGCTGAGGAGGTTCTTAACACCGGTGGAGTTCGAAACGTGTGCCAGGTGAAAAGGACTTTACTCTCGGAAACCGTCTTTCCAAAAGACTCTTCTTTTGACCCTAGCCAGCTACCAGAGATCGCGAGGCAAATGAACGTGATTGATAAGGCAGTGGACCAGAATTTCGTGCGAGGTCGTCGACAGGATGAGGGCATGAAAGCCGTTTCCCAATGGGCTGCTCAGCACGGTAAGGGGCTACTGCAATCTTTCGCGGACGAGGGGAACATCGACAGTTTTGCTCACACGTTCGTTATGTCCAGTGTCGGAGTGGATGGAGGTGTCGATCTCGTGCGTCGCATGCACCCGAAAAGTAGCGACCACTACCTCCGCTCAGCGTACGTCCACTTGGATTTCGTACATCGCAAGGTTTCTGGGGATTGGGTGACGATGGGGGCGCACGTGTTCTCCATAGAGGCCAACGCCCTGCTCACTATTGCCACCATGAACGTACCCAAAGACTGTACCGAAACACAGGTATTGTTTTGGACATTGGTGAAGAAGACGGTAGCAGCCGAACATCCGCGTGAGGAGGTATTATTCTATGGCTTCATGGGAGATGCAGCTGGTAAGTTACAGATCATAATGTTCAATGGGAGAGTTTGTAAGTTACACGGTTCTGACAGTCGTATACGATTGTCGGAACCGTTGACAATCGTATACGGTTGTCAGCACCGTGTAACCTACGCATGAAATACAGGGCAAGTCAATAATCATAGTTTTCTATGTGGGAGTTTGCACATTATAACGTTCTGACAATCGTATACGATTGTCAGCAACGTGTAAACCTACGCATGATATACTTGGTTTTCAAGAACTGATTAATATTTGGGGCACAGGTGCTAACTGGGCAGCAATCAAGAAAGTTTGGCCAGACCAAGATGACCGTAACAATCTGGAGTGCACGTTCCATTGGGGGCAGAACTTACATAAGATCGAATCTCTTATTCCATCAGATCTCCATGCCGTGCACAAAGACCTGTTACAGCGATGGATTTACTCTACTCCCGAGGCCAAGGTGTCCTGTGAAACAGCCATCTTCGCCTGGTATGCTGAGAACTGTGGCAGGTCGAATCAGCCAAAATTGAATGCATACTTCGTTTTCCAAATACGGCACGCGCAGCACATTCTGTCGCAATTCAAGGATCAAACCGAAGACATGACCGCCGAAATCCAACGACCGCTTGTGTGCCTTGCGGAAAGCATGCACGCGAAGTGGAGATCGTGGGGGGCATACTACTCCACCTTGTTGGAGTCGGTGGAATTCGATAGCCTTATGCAGATTCGACAAATTTGCCTGGCGATGAACCGACAGAACTCAACAAAGCACTTGTTGTGCGTGCAAGGTCGTATTCGTTCATTGGAGGATAAGTGGGTTAAAGGCGTTCTTACTCAGGCAGAGTTTGCAGATGGTCGCGAATTAATGCAAACAGTTCGTGCTGGCGCGACAGGATGGCTTCCACAGAGGGGCATCCCTGCAACGGACACCCACCGTCCAGATAAGGTAAACCATGGGGGGGTTTCGCGCAAACGCCCTGCGGAACTTCCTTCGGAAGGCGTCGCCTCCAAGAAGACGCGCACTGCCTCGGCGGTGCCACCTGCCTCTGCGGCAAGACCTACCTCGGCGGCAAGACCTACCTCGGCGGCACCACCTACCTCGGCGGCAAGACCTACCTCGGCGGCAAGACCTACCTCGGCGGCAAGACCTACCTCGGCGGCACCACCTACCTCGGCGGCAAGACCTACCTCGGCGGCACGTCCGGAGCGTGCTTCAGTTCGCGTTTACCCGGAAGCTGGTGGGGACTTCCAACCTTCCCTGCTTCACGTCACGCGGGCAGGCACTAACGGTAAATGCTATGGACGGAAGTCTAATGGTTCTCGTCACGACATCCCAATCGCGAAAGGGCAGCTGACTATTGGGTACACCGGAAGCTTGACCTATTATTTTCCAGCAAAAAACTTAACTCTTCAAAAGGGTCAAGTTCGCGAAGTGAGGACCACTCCCCCGATCCGGAGGATTATATTCTGCTCGTGGAAATGTGTTCAAAACCCATGGTATTGTTGTCACGTTTCGATGCCTGGACTGCCCGAGGGGGGGGCGAACCGTGTACCCAAACTTCTTGTTGCACCGGACACAAAGATCCTGGAAAGTGAGGAGACTCGTCTCTGTTCTCTTGGTGTTTGCGTTGCCCATGAGGATGTGACCCCAGGAGAGGCTCGAGGACATCTGGTGAGATCGGAGAATTCGGAGATGGACGTGGAGGAGAGACTTCGCAACGGTGTTAAGGTGAAAGCGAGTGGCAAGGGTTTCTTGACGAAGAAGATAGCGAATTTCTATACCGCGCTCCACAGCATGGTTAAGACCGATAACCTTGCACTGACTCAAATCCGGAAATGTGTTCCTGGTGGTGCAACCGTCTATAACTTCCGAGTTTGTCACCCTGATTCCGATGGCCGTGAATACCTCTTGGAGTTTGGACGAGAATACCGTTGTTCGTGTCCGTGTTTTCGAGAAATGGCGAGGACCCGACCTGCTCCATGCAAGCATTTCCTTTGGCTGTACTCCGAGATATTCGAAATTCCGATCATTACAAGTGTGGGATACCTTCACGAGCCATCGCTGCTATCCTCAGAAGTGCGCAAAATACTGTCGTATTATCCTGGAATTCCGGACAACTTCGATCTCTAGTTGCTTAGCTAGAATACAAACGTAAATCTGTGATGGCATCTTATATATTTTACAGTGTATGCATTTTCATATACGTTATTCAAAACATTTTGTATACCATTGCATGTATTAGCACCCTCGTCCACATTCGAATATGATTAACCGTACGGTTTCAGCTTGACAGTCGTATACGATTGTCACACGTGAGAGAGACTTAGTGCCGAGATCGTGTATCCTTTTGCATGTCGTATAACCCTGCCTGGATATTCGCGAAGAGTTTGTCACTACTCGTGCACATTCGAATATGATTAACCGTACGGTCGAAGCTTGACAATCGTATACGATTGTCACACGTGAGTATTGTAGTAGATATATTTATAGATTTTCTTTATCTATATATACCAGGAAAATATTAAAATAATTCATAATTTTACAGATGTCTACAGGGAGGTCAACAACAAGAGTCAGAAAGCCTACTGCTAAGGCACAGGCTGTGGCTGCCGGGCGTGAGGGAGGTGCGTACCTGCAGCCCTATAAATGCATGTCGGGGTGTCATTGATTTCATTATTGCATGGCTCGTACAAAACAAACCGCTCGAAAGAAAATCGGAGGCTCAATGAGAGATTTACAGCGTATGGCCTCCGGAGGTGCACAGGCCTCTCAGAGCGGATCTTTGGCATCCGGTGAAGGTGGTTCAAATGAGTTACCCGCCGCTGGTGTTGCTCCAGGTACCGCAGGAGCTGCCACTCCAGTCGCAAGTGAAGATGCCACTCCAGTCGCAAGTGATCCTCAACCTACAGCTAAATCGCCAAGAAAGCTGACTATTACAGTTGGTAAACCGAAACCAGCTCAGCAACCAGCTCAGCAACCAGCTGAGCAAGTCGTTGCGCTAATGCTCGAGTATGCCGCTACAAATAATAAGAAGGAGAAGAAAGACCTCGAGAGTGGAATTCGGGCCCTTGTGGAAGGTGGAGATAATAAGGAGATAGTTGATACAGCTGTTGCATTACTGAAGAATCGGGACGCACCTAAAGCTGCTGGCACTCTTAAAAGATTGCTAGGTAAGAGAAAAGCTGATGCAGATGCACCGCCAGAGGCAGGGCCAGAGGCAGCGTCAGCTCCTGCACCCGAGACCTCGGGGAGTGCACCACCGCCAAAGCGTGCTCGTGACCCGAAGGGTAAGGCAGCGATATCTGGGACCACTGATGACGACAACAGGCAAGACTACATATTCCCAGGACCGCTGAATATCAAAAAAGTGATCTCAGAATGGACTTTTCGTCCCCAGCTTAATACTCGAGAAGACAAAAAGCTTCCAGTAGTTGCCCCTCTTGGCTTGCTGGTACATCCTGCTGATGTTCAGGGGGACTCAAACCGACTTTCGTTTACCCGCGCGACTTCACAAGAGGGAATAGAGAAGCAGAAGAAGGTCATCATGGAGCGATGGGAGGTGGACAAATCACATGTCATCGTGTGGTGGACTGGACACTATTACACGGACGAAGAGTATAGGCAAATGCTCATGTCCAAGTTTTATCCCGGTGAGGCATTGCTTGTCAGCACTAGTATTATGCAAGGGTTCGGGACTTTCCTACAAAGCTTGACAATCGTATACGATTGTCAGACCTGAGTTCATTTCGGTTGCTTGCAGCGGCGGATGCGGAGGCTCCTGAGGAAGTAAGCAATTTCAACACCATGGTGCACAATCTGGAGACCGACTATCTCAGTCTATTCGATAGTGGTCCTGATGACTACAAGAAGTGGGTGAAAAACAAGTTCATGCGAATGCAGCTTGTCGTGGTGGATGGCCAGCATCGCTATGACGCCTGGCTTGACCTTGTCCTGGACGCAAGGAAACGTAAAGCATTCTGGAGCGGTACCGGGACCAGTAATAGGTCCTCTCTGGAGGGGTTGGCCACAACGATTACAATTCTGAAGAAAGAAACACCTCTTTGTGTTTTGGTAAGCGATCCTTGTATGATATCGTTTGTTTCATCGTTTCAATAAAATACCGTGTGTACATGAATGAATTTTTTACAAGTTTCGGTTTGCGCAGAGCCTTATCGGGACACTGACGAACACCGACCAAACAGAAAGTCTTGTTGACTCTCACGAACACGATAAATGGATTTTGCTGTTGAATATTGCCGACGCCTCGGAAGACCAACTGGCGCATTTTACACAATTCCCGGTAAGGCAAGCTAGTGCCAAGAGTAACGCTTGGTATCGGAATAATCTGAGGGATACGACCGCGGCGGCCTACTCGAACGAGATTTCCAAACTTCGGGATCAATCGGCAAAAGTTGCCCTCCTCCAATCGCGCGAGCGGGATGCGCAAAAGGTATGAAACTTCCGCGCTCTCTCATGTGTCCTCACCCACGTGTGACACTCGTATACGATTGTCAAGCTTCAGTTCTCACCCACGCGTGACAATCGTATACGATTGTCAAGCTTTGGCGCTAGCTTCGCCCCTGACTCACGCGTGACAATCGTATACGATTGTCAAGCTTTGGCGCAAGCTTCAGTTCTCACCCACGTGTGACAAGCGTGTCGCCCCCCTTACATGTGTCCAACGTGTCTTGCTTGCAGATTTTGCGGTTACTGGATCCAAAACTGGGAGACGAATGGCGGAAGGAAGCTCTCGAGTTGAAGAACTATCCGAAAGAACTGCAGCCTGTTCTTACCCTAGAGGCTATAAGCACCTCGCTATCAGCCTTAGGGTTTGATGTACGATATTTTTTCTTTGTTCTGAAAGTGGCGAAGGAAGGAGCATTAATGGCCGATGTGGACAAACGGAAGGAGTTCTACCAGAAATATGGGATCAGTTGCAAGGGCAAGTTTTTGACTGGCACTGAGTTCAGCTCGTATTGTCATCGTCTTGGTTTCATCAAGGATGTCATCGAATCTGCCAAGGCCAAGTTTGCCTCGCTGATGGGTTGGACTAAATACCCAGATTGGTATAAACACGCAGAGGCTATCAGGGACGTCTATGATGATGATGAGGATACGCAGGAGACTATACTCAAACTAAACGTTGACACCCCTTGGGGACCCTATGACTTTAATGGGGTAACGTACCGTGATTCGCAGCATATGACGTACGTGCAAAATCATCACCATTTTTTTATTCAGGACGTCCACGGAGAGCCTGATTTGGAAACCAAGCTTCTGGTGTGGATGTTAATCCAATCTTCCAACAAATTCTACACTGCACGCTTCGATGAGGTCATGAAGAGCATGATGAAAGCAAAACGATGGAAGCGCGTTGATTCCAAGGAAGGAAGGGCTATGGACAAGAGTGTGAATAAGCCATCGCAGGATACCATGCATACCTACAAGACTCTTGTGGATTGCGCTGGTGAGTTAGTCCTCACAAGTATTTTTTTTTAAGTTGCAGGATTACAAGTCCTAATGACAGTGATGTTTGCTATGCAGCCACGCGTATGATCTTGTGCTACATTCACTCCTTGCCGGATGACTACATCGAGATTCGAAATGGCGGTCGCTTTGGGGCTACGTTCACGATTCCGAAGCTTTATGGCCCTGCCTACACTGAGGCACCCGTATACGATCCCGCATGGTTTCTGCAGACGTTGGGCATCACCCATACGAAAAGGGGGTTTGAGGAAAACTGCCTGCATTTGCTATGGGCGATTCAAGCAGCAGCTGGGTCTCAGATTAATCTGGCCCCTGCAGTACTGGCAGCGTCGCGGATGATGGAAGCCAAAGAAATGCCAGATATCAATGACGAGATCGCCGCGTTCAGTGCGAAGGTGACCCCGTTATACACTTGTGATGATCATGCCATGGGGATGATCGGTCAGTTGGTAAATGTTGGTAAAAGAAGTGTGACAATCGTATACGATTGTCAAGCTCTGGCGTTAGCTTGACTTAGAGTCTGCTCTGTCTCTGAGTTCGAAGACTGATTCTGATGCGTATTACAGGCCGTTTGGGAATGGCTGGAACTCCGTGTGAAAGCGTCACGCCGGGAGGGCGGGATGCCGGATGCTCTGATTAAAACGGAGATTTTCGATCATGATTGGGAGCCGAAGAGCGCGGTGATTGAATTCATGGAGCTGAAAATCCAACACAAGGAGCTGCATGCTGCCGAGGGAGTCCAGCAGCCGGTGGACTTCAACAAGTGCCATCGCGAGTTGCTGGCGAAGCTTCTGACTGAGGGATTGCTGGATTTCGGAATGAAGGTTAGAACTGTTCAAATATCTACATTGCAATGTATTAAGTATTTCCTGCGTATGTATTTCAAAGCAGACTGATGAAAGCAATGTTCCACAGGTTAACGAATCTCGCGCCGAAAGGAATAAGGGTCCACGCAGCAATCAAGTCATGGTCAATTGGCGCAATGAAAAAACATTGCAACACGCTCGCTATGGAGTGGATCTGATCTTTGTGGATGGTCCTTTTGGGCTGTTTTCGGAGGTATGGGATACCTATTCAACAGACTTCTACTCATACATGGGTGGTATTTGCATGTCGACTATGGATTATGGTGGCATTGTGATTCTATTCTTACCGGACTCGACCACCCGCAGTAATGTGACCATTAATGGAAAAACCTTCGCGATATCGAGGCAGCAAGCAATCATCGATGCCTTCTGCGCTTCGACCAAAGGATGGCCGCTGCAATGGACATGCCACCAGACGGTTCAATACTGGAATCGAGGCGGAGGACGCATAGGTAATAATGCGGCTGGTCCGGTCAGCGTTTTGCAACCGTATGTGTTGCTGCACTTGGTGGAAGATCCCTCAAAGAGTAATAAGCTACCGAAGTGGGCCCCGCTGCGAACAACGGTCGGAAAGTTTTCGAACGCGTTCACGAACAGCATGGTAAGAATCCTGGTATGCATTCATATCTTGTCATGAATGCAACTCCGCTAAACAAAATTGTCAAGAAGGTGCACTAGCTCAGACACGCAGACTCGCAAGTGACAATCGTATACGATTGTCAAGCAGGTGCACTAGGTCCGACACTCAGACTCGAGTGTGTTGTTTGTTTATAAACAGGAGGTACCGCTGCCACCTAAGGAGTACCTGAAGAAAGAAGATGGACAAAATATTCGCAGCGTTCAGAAGCCAATCCGTCTTTACCGTGAGCTGATGCGCTTGTACAGCAACATGGATGCTTGTGTTATGGAATTTCCTTGCGGAACGGCTCCAGCCTCCATGGCGGGGTATATGGAGCAAAGGCATGTCCTTTCGATCGACATGGATGCAGAGGTGTTGAAAATGGCCAGAGCACGGTATTCCGAGGTGCTCGCAGGTGACATAGCGCTGATAGAAAAACGAAAGGCCAATGTGCCTGATGACCACGAAATGGATTTGGGTGATGTCGCGGATGCTTTAGGCATTGATGCTATTTCGGCTACTCCGGTTATGGAGGCTGAGCAGCCAGATGCTTGTTTCGAGCTTACAGGCGCTCTCGCGGCAGCGTTGCTCGCGCACCCCGACACTTGACATAGCGTGTAAATCTGCATGAATGCTAGTACATTTGACACTGGCGGGCTCCGACCCTAGAACCGAGGACACCCACGAAACATACATTTCAGGGTAGCACAAAATATCCAAATAATTGTAATAATACAATCTGCGTGCACAATAAACATGTTGCACATACCCGATCATAAATCGTTCGCTATGATCCATCCCCCGAGCCCATCCGTTGTACTGTCGAGTTCATGTTGTTGAAGTGTTTTTCTTGTCAATGTCATACATTGGCATACTTTGGCAACTAAACTCTCTTCACGGGGAACCGGATGGAAATAGGAGCGACCAGAGCGCAAATATTGATCTACAATGCGTATCACGCGTGCAGCAAGCCGGCATGTCATGTACACATCGGGGTAACGATTCAAAATTCTATTGGTTGCCGGCGCGTTTGATAAGCTATCGATGGCCCACACCCCAGCGTTAGACAGGTCATCGTAACGGAACAACACACTGATATTTACTAACGGAACATTGGGCACATGGAGCATGGAAACGAATGGGGAGCAGGTATCATCGCCACATCGAATCTGCCATTCCAAGATGGGAAGTGAGGACGATTCTGATCTTTCAGTCGAATTGAATCGGACATGTAAAACATGTGCGTGGGGGGACTCGGGCAGTGGGGTTAAAAGAATGGTGTCCAGCGCGAACATTTTGAGGTGGTCCGCGATTAATTTCGGAGACATGCACATTCCGCTAGGAGCCACCATTTCAGGATACTTTTGATGAAACATGCTTTGTAGGCGTAGGAGGGAGACATGGGCTCGGTGAATTAAGAGACGAAGGTTGGCGTCTTCCATAAAAAAATGTAGGCGGTAAGAAGAGAGCGGGTGATAGCGTTGCCGCAAGGGACTAGCCCAACACTTAGCGCGGGTTGCGCACGCCCGATTATTGTATCATTGAACTGTACGCAGACACATCTTATTCGGCAGAGATTCCCGAGATACATACATAACGGTTCATTGGAATGATCAGGTCCGTAAGGAATGGCCTGAAAGATTTTTAACAAGACGTTATTCGGAAGGTGCATCATGTGTAAAAAAATGACGTTTATCTATTACTTCAACCCCTTATATTTCGAAACAGCCGAAGGGCAATAGCTTCGACACTCAGACTCACGTGTGACAATCGTATACCATTGTCAAGCAGTTGCACTAGGTCATACCCACACTGCGAGTATGGAATGATGAGAACGCTGTATACGGAAGTAGCGAAAATGATGCAGGGTATGAATAAAACACTACTTAGAACTAACAATTATTTTCTTAAAATAATTGGTACAATTAGCATGTTCTTAGAAGCCAAAGTCCAAGTCCTCGTCAGGCATATCCGCCGCACAGTTGCAAGCTCCTAAATATTGCTCTATACTCTCGCCGCGCTGCTCCGGTAACAATAAATCATTTATCTTGTCCACAGGTATTTTCAGATTTCTAGGCGTTACCCACCTCCCCGTCCAAGGGTTCCTGGAGGGAAATCGTTCGAGATGCATCAAGGTAAAGAATAGGAAAAACCGAGTTCGGCGTACATAACGGTATCCTGCAGAGATTTCGTCCAAGTCCCAATTTCCCTGAATGATAGGCCTTTCGCAATGCACGTATACGTTTTCCGCATTACAGTTTACGCAAGGTGTATGACCGAAAATGTTCACATGATTTATCATATCTTCATCCTCGTCAAAACCATCTAACCAAAGCAAGACTCGCTGAACCTGCCGGGTCAGCGCCATTTCTCAGGAAGTTCTTGAACGCGAAAATAAATGATTAAAACTCACTACAACACGTCTTAAGTAGGCATGGGAGCAAGGTATTTTTTTCCTAACGGCAATTGCACCACTTTCCGTCGTCATCAGGTTCCTGGTCAAAGCCTGTGCCCTGGTTAATCAACTCCGGAATGAAATCTGTGGGAACCGCCATTGTTTTTGGGGTAAGTGCGCCAGGGTTGGCTTGCGTTGGAGTGTACGTATATTGCGCAGTAGTGGCAGGATACCGATGCGCATCCAACAGTTGAAAATACCATGTTTCCCGAGTCTCGCGGATAAACCTCCATTTAGCCTCAGAGGGGTCATGTGTAGGAATCAGCGCAGGATCGATGAACACTTCCTCGCGATATAAGAACCAATTCCAGGAATGGCACACACTGCATTTTTCGTATTCGATATACATACGTTCAAGCTCAACAAGTGCGTCTTCCATGAACTCAGGAGTATTCATGATGCTAGTATTTTACTGCGAAAATAAATGAATAAAAGACATGTAACATTACTTATATAGCAGTAAACTTCGAGGGATTTCCTTTCAACACGGTGTTGACAATCGTGTACGATTGTCAGAAGTGTGCAGAGGGTAGTTTTGGTATGCACGGCGTGAAAGTTATTGTTTTTCCTACATGTAAGTATACGGTTTATTTCAGTACTAACACGTGGCATAAGTGTTAGCTACCAAGCATATGTCTCCTCATTGCACGCGCTAGCATCAATTATGCGCGTTAGGGTGCAGATTCTGAACATACGCCCGCAACCTTCGCATCTCCTTTCATCTTCCTGCAGCAGATCGCTTTCCAGCTCTGTCAGGGCACCGTGCGTAGTTTCGCTGTAGCGGTGTCTATTTCGCCAGCCCCGCCACTCCAAATCTGAGTATCGGTGGTAGATCCACCCGCCCTCATACCAGTACACGAGATGCCTCACCCCGAACCTTTCGCTGGATCTACGGCCGTGGACGTACATCGGCCAAAAACTCCACCAGTGATAGGTCCTGAGATTAACTGCATGTTGCCCGAAGTCCTCCCAGTCTTCTTCAGCTTGTTGCCGCGCTCGCCGCCACAAGCGGAGAATTAAACGGTCTTCAGGAACCCATTGGGCTTGTTGTAACTGGCAGTCGCGAAACGTAAAAGCATCGAAAGGCCATATCCAATACTGCAATATTCCAATACTGGGCATAATGGTGAGGTAGTCTAAGGGGCGGGTTGTGGTTCTATGTGACGAACGCAGGTGTGATGAAATGACCTCCGGTTACAACTCCTCCAATATATATATCCAACATATATCCTAAAACCCTGAACCTTAGACGCCCCGATATGTCTATGTGCAGCACACCTGACACCAAGACTCACCTGCTTGACAATCGTATACGATTGTCAAGCAGGTGCACTAGGTCCGACACCCAGACTCACGTGTGACAATCGTATACGGTTGTCAAGCTCTGTCGTTGGGTTCGTCTCTCTGACGCACGTTTGACACTCGCATGCGACTGGGTTATACCCCCTGAGTCCCTGGTTAGGGGGGGAGGGGGGAGCCAGTGTATATTCCTTAAGTATAAAAAAAAATTAAATTTTCTTAAGTATGGGGAAACGCAGGCGTCGACGCGGGCCGACGCGTTACACTCCTTAAGTATGGGCTTAAGTATGGGAGCCCTGATTTGTGAAATGTTAGAATGTTAAGAATGTTTGGGCCCCCGGCCGTCCACGATTTGGGCCGTCCACATGTGGACGGCCCAAATCGTGGACGGCCGGGGCCCAAACGGTGGCCCGATACTAATCCCCCCAACACACCCGCGACTCCACCAGCGGCACAGCCGCCCGCTAATTCGGCGGGGGCTACATTTTTGGCGTCGGTACGCACCTTACAGCGAGAGCATTTCGACATGAAGATCTCCAAGCACGTTCAACGCAAGTTGTTCGAGGGCAAGGTTGGGAGATTTTCCGGTGCGGAGTCCCACGCGGCGGCCCTCTTCACGAGAATGGTCTCTGCGCTGCAAACGGCATTCGTCACTGAGGACATCGGGTTCGCTCCACTCTTCACGCTGGACGACGCTACTTTGGCCGTCCGCGTGGAGGCCAACAATTTATTGTTCTCCACACTCGAGCTGCTGGTAGATCCCTCCTCGCCGGCGGCGGACTGGATGGACTCGTCCCACGCCAGCTTTCCAGGGGACGGTAAGCGTGTTCTACTCGAGTTCGCTCGTCGGATGATCCCTATTGGTGACCCCTTCCAGGGGCAAGCGGACACGATGTTGGGCGTCCGCATCTCTGCGGGCGTGGACCCGCATGGCCCGATCGAGGACTTCAACGCCGCGCTCAAGGCTGCGAGGACGAGGGCAACGCTTTTGGACGAAGACGTGAAGTCCCTTTTCATCAAAGCCCTCGACACCACCTTCTACCAGCCGGTGGTGTCCCGTTTGCTTCTTCACGACCAACGGGCCGCCCACGACCTCCTCACTATTCAACAATGGGTACGTGAGTGCTACGGCGAGCACGTGCGGGCGGGCACCGCCACCGCATCCGCACACCGATACTCCCACGGCACGCACTTCATGGAGAAGGACATCGGTGACTTGGACGCGAAGGGTGAGATCGCGGACTTGCGGACGATGGTCCTCGAATTGAAGCGGCAGTTGGCCGCCTTCCTCGTCACCGCCGAGTCCGAGCCGTCTCCACGGGGATTTACTCCTCACGCGGACAAGCCGGATCGCCGCATCAAGACCCGATTCGCGGCCTCGCCACTCCCCAAGGGGGGGAATTGGTCTCAATCCGTCTCCAAGAAGGTGGCCTTCCATCGCGACACCGGTGCGACCGTCCCGTACTGCCAAAATCAGGTGTGCGCTAAGGGGAAGGCGCGGCATTGGCATCGGGACTGCCCGAACGGGGGCAGGACCGGGCTCTCGGCCTACGCCTTCGCTGAGGAGGCCGAAAGCTCCGTGCTGGCCGCGAGGTTCCAACACGCCATCGACCACGACGACTCCGTGGAGTTCGACGCCCTTTGCATGCTTGCGGGCGGGAAGCCGGAGGTCTTCACCGACCTTTCCGCGTGCTCGTTCTGCGAGGAGGACGGTGAGGCCCTCGTGTCCGCCGTCACCGAGTTCTCTGAGATGGCACGCACGGCTGAGGCCTCGACATTCAACGCCAACACCTTCACTGCCGACTTGCCGGTGGTGTCGGGGCCGCCCGCGCGCTCCCCGCCCGCGTCGGTTGAGTCCGAGGAGGAATGGACCGGTCCGCCGAACCCCTTCTGCCCTCCCGTCACCCGCACGTTTGCCGATCTCATTGAGAGCACGGGGATTGCATTGGGGGCGCCCGACGAGCCGGCCCCGAGCGTAAATTTGCTCTCCGCGGTTGAGACACCGGAGCGCGTGTCTGATGGGCTACGAGCCCGCGACCTACACCACGAGCGACGATGACGACGAGGATGCCTCGGTGGCGCTGCCGCGGCCACGGTACGGCTGTGGGAGCGGCGTTCGGGGTATCGGGAGGTCTCTTCTCACTTCCTCCTTGGTGTGTGCGCTCTTTGTAATTTGTGCCGCCGCCGCACCGCACGCCGTTGCCGGTGTCGGTGGTGCCGATGCGCGCGCATGCACGGCTCCACCGGTCGGTGGTGCTACGTGGACTGCCTCGGCAGTCCCGACTACGGGAAGATCAACAACTACGTTGCATCGTAACGATCTTGGCGACGCGGTGGGTGGTGTGAGCACGGTTGCTATTCCGCCACATCGACAGACGCGGTATCGGGAGCTGCGGCAAGGATTCCGCGCTCTCCGCAATGTCCCGCGGCTGCCATGGCTATATGATCCCGACCCGCCAGTTCCGCCGTCGCCGCCTTACCCGCCACCGCCGTACTCGTCCGATGACGAGGAGCCGAGCTCTGGTGACCATGCGGCTGTGATCGAGGATTCAGAAATTTCTTCTACGAATGATTTACCACCGGCCCCGGAGGCCGGCAACTACTTCACCCTCACGCTACTCCGGGCCGGACCGCCAGTCCCGCAGACCTCTAGTGGCTGAGATTCGTCACACCGTGCCTGCCTAGAGATTAGCTATTGCTTAGCCTCCTAGATGTGCAGAGGAGCTCTCTGAAATTGAGCTGTGTTTAGGGTTTTAGCAGTTAACAGCAGTATCTGTCAACCTTGCTGTGACCTGGGACCGCCCTGACCAAGAGTACAGGCCCCCAGGTGTGCTACAGTTTCCTCCTGAAGTTAAGTAGGGAGTTTGTTTGCTTCGTTTCACTACTAGCTTCGGTCACCACCCTAGGTGGTGTGCTGGATGTGACACACCGACAGTTTAATCTGTCACTTGTTGTCACTTCCTAAAGTAGGCTGGGTGACCGTCACCAGTAGTCGGGAAACTCCCGCTAGTATTTATGTGTATCTTTCTTTTATCAATCTGATTTTTACCGTTCTGATTCCGAAACCCTTAACTCAGGGTTTATTTCCAGTTATCATAGTTATTCACTCCGAACTATATATCTGACAAACTACGTCCCCAATACAGTTAAGGTGTGCGTTCTTTCAACATTCTTTGTTGTAATAGTCGTGCTCCTCATGTAGTTGCATGTTTTATTGCTCTAGTAATTTTGGGTAATTCAAATATTAACAAGCGGTTTGCGGTATAATAGGTGCCACTTCCCCCCACCGTTGTGGAGGGTGCTAACGAGGCACAGCATGAGAAAGAGTACGAGCAGAAGGCGGTTCAAACCGGCTACATGGCTACTGCCCCGGGGTCCTTATCATAGGACCCAAATTGCGTTGGGTCCTTTCACAAGGACCACTTTTTCACGATTTTTTTAAGCATCTTCTTGAGATAAATTGAGGCAACCACCAATAAGGTAGACTAATTATGACCCAAACTAACTTATCCTATGGCTGCTTGGCATATATCCGATGTGGCGTGCGTCTATTGGTAGCATAACTGCTAGTAACCCTGAATTTTTCAACGTTGTAATTTTTCAAATGTTTGAAAACGAGGTATGTAGCTCTTGATTTTTTCACAAACGGAATTTTGAAGCACACGGCGCCGACGCTATGCAATATTGGTGGCACATACCATGGCCGATGATCGGTGGATGTTTGTGCCCGGTGGCATCCCATTTCACGCCGTTATAGGTGTCACAATCCACATATCCCGCCATTTCCTAGGCAAATATTAGGAAATATATGGGCTAATTTTGGCATGGAACAATGTCGGAGATGTGACATTGACTGCGCACATGACGCCTGCAAGCTATCGCCGCATTGCAGTCTTCATATATACACACTAACGTAATTTTTAAGCCCTCTATATACCCAGAATGGACCATAACATGGTGCATATGCACAGTCATACAAGACGAAAGGCGACATTTTGGGCAGTCGATTTAGTGTAATTTTTAAGTTGGGTCATTTTTGCTGCTTCAACCGATATTTTGAGGGTCAAGATGACCTCGGATGAAAGTTTTGACAAGACACTGCAGAAAGAGCAGCTCGAGAACTTGATAACACAGGTCCTGCAATTTTCATAGCACCTTCGAGCAAGCAACATCTGGAATTCGGCGTTCAGTTCTGAATGCGTAATCGACTGTTCCCCGTTCCCCCCCGTTGCGGAGCGATCGTGTTCTGCATACGACATTTTGCGATACCCGTTCCTGAATCGCCTGAGAGCGTGCTCATAACGATGGTGATGATCCGCGATCCGCGTTCTCGTTTCGCTTTGGATCGTAACCTTCATCGGAAATCCCGAACGCACTGCACCGTTTCTTCGCGTTCCAGTAATCGATGACATCAGCAGAAATGTCACTGGCGCATACGCTCGGACTGCGCCATGGCGACCTCACCTTGATGGACACAGTATCGTGAGCTCTTGACTTCCCATTTAGTCTTACGTGCGTCTCCGAAGTTTGAAAGCACGAGAGCCGAAAACCATACTGCAAACTCTGATTAGATCAGCCTAAATAATTTGATTGTATTGTGTTGCTAGTATAAATTAGTTTCTGATATTTTCGCGTACCGTATATTTTCCGCAGGTGGTAGGTCATTGCGTGGTCGCCGCAAGCAAGATGCGTTTGGTGTTTACGTAACCCACACACCCACGCACTTTGTCGCTTGCCCAAAACTATGATTTACCCCATAATTTTCGTGCGAGATTTTGAGAGTAGATCCTGCCGGGGCACCTATTTTCCTTTCGTAATTCACCCACAGCGCCCGCAAATGAAGCCCATGAGCACGCCCCCGAAAATGGCCCGCGGCAGCCGGCCACACCGGAATGAGCGGACATCATCCCCGCCAGGCGCGCCCACAACCCCCCTGCAAGATCGGAAAGCCGGATCCACCGGTGCACGTTGAATCATTGTGATATACTGAAGGGCAGGTGAGTTGGTATAGGGACGCTCGACATTTGATGTGGGGCTAGGAGCTCCCACGTTACGTGATGATTAAGTGATTTTTAAGTACTTGTTTTGTGTGCGTTATCTGCCTTTAGGCTAGCTAGTTGGAAAAATGTGCTTTCAAATTGAATTCTTCGATAGAATTTTACAAGTGTGTGTGCCTGTTTGCATGTTTTACTGGATCGTGAAAAACTGGGCCTTTTTAGCTTCTAAAAAGGCCCAGTCTAGGTTCCAAGTGTCGCAACTCAAAATTGCATAACAACCGCCCCATGGCTCTTGGCGAGGAGGCGGGATATAAATATCCGACGCACCGATCCCAGTTACCACCCCAATTGCTTTTGGGCTCTGGTGGTGCGGAAACACTGGGAATCTAAGGTATGTCTCCATGCTTTCCGTAGCATGTCTTTTGCAGTCATTGCTACTACAGTTAGTAGCAGTGCAACTTGTAGCGCGATTTGCACTTGCATAAATAGCGAGTATTGTGATATAGGTGCTTGTAGTTTTTAAGGTCCGACGATGCGAACTTTGTTTTAGATAGACAATTCGCTCAAATGAGGCTGGGAGTGCGTTAGCCTTCGGCACGCCCTGGGGTGAAACCCAACCCAGCCAATTTAAGGTACGCTCTTGTCCTTGTTTGAGCTTTTTATTGCATCGCACTTGGTTTAGTCTTTCTTTTAACTAAGAGAGTCGGGTGTGTGTCGGGATAGTGACGGCAGGGAGCTTTTCACTTGTTCAACGACTCGATGAGGGATGGCCTTGCATAGTCAACACAGGTATATGCCTCGTGACAAGTTGCTCGAATAGTATGCAATTATGATTTTGCTAGACTAGTTTGCACTCAAATAAACTTGCTTTCAATTGTCCTGTCGGCACAATTTGCTAGTTAGTATTTCTTGCACAGTCACACGATTTTAATAAGAATCGTGTAAGGCATCAAACTGCATTTGTCCTTCACAAAAAAACCTGAATGCCTAGGACAACAACATCGCTCCTTGCCTTCACTGTAGGTAGAACCTAGAGTTCCTCAGTCTAAATATGCGATTCAGTGGGGAGGACACTGTTATTGTGCAATCCTTTGTACCAGCTCGATGTGGAACCATTGCGATTGAACTGCTGTGCCTAGGACAGCAACATCGCTCCTTGCCTTCACTGTAGGTAGAACCTAGAGTTCCTCAGTCTAAATATGCGATTCAGTGGGGAGGACACTGTTATTGTGCAATCCTTTGTACCAGCTCGCTGTGGAACCATTGCGATTGAACTGCTGTGCCTAGGACAGCAACATCGCTCCTTGCCTTCACTGTAGGTAGAACCTAGAGTTCCTCAGTCTAAATATGCGATTCAGTGGGGAGGACACTGTTATTGTGCAATCCTTTGTGCCTGAACCAGCTCGCTGTGGAACCATTGCGATTGAACTGCTGGGTAATAGTTAGGCGAACTGGGCCGGATTCCCTCTAGGTAAAATCCTACCCCACTTAGAGTGGTGGTTTATTATTTATTTATTTTATTTTATTTTTATCAAACTGTTTTGTTTTAATTTATAGACTTATTTTAGCTATTGACTTTTAGTATTCTATAACCAATATCAACTGTAAGCTCGGTTTTCATATAAGCTGTTTGCATATTTTATTTGGTCGGTGCAAATCCTGCAACCCCGTGAAAAATATTTTATTTAGCATAGGTATCAAAATATTACACCTCCTTTGTGGCGTTGCAAAAACGAACTCCCTTGGCCACACATTGGTGACTGCGCCATTGAAGGAACCATTGTGGTCACGCTTTCTACTCTTGTAGAAGAAGGCGCCTGCACCCTTGGTCTGTGGGTTTGTTTGGAGCGCCCTTGATCCGCGAGCAACAAGGTATTGGCCTTGTTGTAATGTATGGCATCTTGGGTTTGAGTAGGTCTGACACTCTTGTGTCTGTGACCACTTGTCTCCCGTCGCGCCACAAAGAGGTGTAATATTTCGATGCAAAAATAATTTTCCACATATGTGCTCCCGTGTTTTAGATCTTTTAGGATATGTGTGATTACTATGAAAGTATGGTATGGTATCGCGCACTTTCTGGTCTTACATAAGATCAAGATAAGCATGTTATTTTTCACTATGTTCTTTGAGGTTTTGGAACCAAGCTATTCTCACACTGCATGGGGTGTTGGGTATGGTAAGGCGGAAACTTCAAAGGAGCGGGAATGTGAAGAACGAACGTGCATTAAGGTAATTGTATTCACTCTCATAACCTCACAACCCACACTACGGACCACTCACTAAAAATTCATTACTCACTCTATTACGCATTCACTCAACTCAACTCAGCTCAGTTTATCTTAGCTCAGCACTTAGCGCCAAACTCAGCGCCAACGCGTTTGAGTTGAGAGCTTAGCTTTTGAGCTCATATCAGCTAAGCGTGTCGGTTTTGCTCACGTCAGCGTGTCAGCTAAGCTCAACTCAGCTCAACTCAGCTCAACTCAACTCAAATCACCTCAACTCAGCTAAGCTTTGCTCAGTTTGCATTACTGCGTTTAATATAGCATAGGCTGGAATATGTGTGTATATGTGTGTGCCTGTTGTGGTATTCCTATGCTAGGATATGCGTGTACCTCTCTGTGCGTGTGCTATGCCTGTGGTAGGATATATGTGTATCTCTATACCACTGTTATGCCTGTGATAGGATATGTGTGTATCTTTGTGCTAGTGTTATGCTTGTGCTAGGATAGGTGTGTATCTCTGTGCTACTGTTATGCCTGTGCTAGGATAGGTGTGTATCTCTGTGTGCGCTTGTTATGCCTTTGCTTTGGATATGTGAGTATCTTTGTGTGCGTGTGCGTATGCCTGTGGTAGGATATATGTGTATCTTTGTGCGCTAGTGGTATGCCTGTGTTAGGATATGTGTGTACCTCTTTGCGTGTGCTATGGTTGTGCTATGATATGTGTGTATTTGTGTTCGTGTGTTATGCCTGTGCTGGGATACATGTGTATATCTGTGTATGCGTGTTGTGCTATGCGTATGCCAAGATATGCTAGAATATGTCTGTGCGTGTGTTATGCATAGCACACGCATAGAGAGACGCACACATATTTTGGCATACGCATAGCACACGCACACAAAGATAGACACATATCCTGGCATAGGCATAACACAACAGGCACACACATATTCTAGCATAGGCATCTTTTGCCTATGCTAGGATATGTGTGTATCTGTAGGCCTCTTATGCCTATGCCAGGATATGTGTGTTTCTTTGTGTGCGTGTGCTATGCTTGTGCTAGAATATGTGTGTGTATGTGTGTGCCTGTTGTGTTATGCCTATGCTAGGATATGTGTGTACCTCTCTGTGCGTGTGCTATGCCTGTGGTAGGATATATGTGTATCTCTGTACCACTGCTATGTCTGTGCTAGGATATGTATGTTTCTTTGTGTGTGTGTGTTATGCCTGTGATAGGATATGTGTGTGTCTCTGTGCTAGTGTTATGCCTGTGCTAGGATAGGTGTGTGTCTCTGTGCTAGTGTTATGCCTGTGCTAGGATACGGTGTGTATCTCTGTGCTAGTGTGCTATGCCTCTGCTAGGATAGGTGTGTATCTTTGTGTGCGTGTGTTATGCCTTTGCTAGGATATGTGAGTATCTTTGTGTGCGTGTGTGTGTGCTATGCCTGTGGTAGGATATATGTGTATCTTTGTGTGCGAGTGTTAAGCCTGTGCTCGGATATGTGTGTACCTCTTTGCGTGTGCTATGGTTGTGCTATGATATGTGTGTATTTGTGTTCGTGTGCTATGCCTGTGCTGGAATATGTGTGTATATCTGTGTATGCCTGTTGTGTTATGCCTGTGCTAGGATATGTGTGTATCTCTGTGCGCGTGCTATGCGTATGCCAAGATAGGCTAGAATATGTCTGTGCGTGTGTTATGCATAACACACGCAAAGAGAGACGCACGCATATTTTGGCATACGCATAGCACACGCACAGAGAGGTACACACATATCCTGGCATAGGCATACCACACCAGCAGGCACACACATATTCTAGCAGAGGCCTCTTTTGCCTATGCTAGGATATGTGTGTATCTGTAGGCCTCTTATGCCTACAGAGATACACATATATCCTACCACAGGCATAGCACACGCACAAAGAGGTACACACATATCCTAGCATAGGCATAACACAACAGGCACACACATACACACACATATTCTAGCACAAGCATAGCACACGCACACAAAGAAACACACATATCCTGGCATAGGCATAAGAGGCCTACAAATACACACATATCCTAGCATAAGCAAAAGATGCCTATGCTAGAATATGTGTGTGCCCGGAGGCACAGCGTGAGCCGATATGCCTATGCGTCCGTATGTGTGTCATCGGGGGTAATCTGGGATTGGCACGATGACAGTGAAATTGGGCTTGAAATCACGATGAGAATGAATACCAGATGTCCGGGGTATGACAGTATGACACTATGACACTATGACAGTATGACAGTATGACACTATAGTAGTATGACAGTACTGTGGGGGGTGTCATCGTGGAACTCAGTCAGACCCTCGAAGAATGGTCAGATTCGCATCGGGGTTGAAAAGACAATGAAATCGAATATCAGATATTAAGGTTATGACAGTATGACAGTATGACGCTATGACAGTATGACAGTATGACGCTATGACAGTATGACAGTATGACAGTACAGTAGTATGACAGTACTGTGGGGCAGTCATCGTGTCAGCCTGTCGGCATAACATCTGAATCGAGAATGACGAATCGGAATTAGAAATGAGATCGGATCGGGAACTGAACGTTGAGCCGAAGTGTGACATCGGCTCTCGAGTGGTTGACCCTGCAACCTGAGTGACGAGTGAATAAGTAGAGCACTTGAGAAGTGTTTAGCCTTCAGAACTCGGAACCGAATTATCGTTTGTACCTCAATCTGGCCCTGATCCAGTATATTATAAAAATCCGAATTGTGTACCTTTGCACGTTCAATAAAAAACATATCTCCGAGCATCTGTCGTCGTGCCCCTGGCACATTTGGTATCAGCGTGCTGCGATTTCGCCTCTGCGCAACTCGCCCACGGGCCTATTGAAACTTTCGTTGTGATACAGGGGGAGAGCTGTACTTCCGGCTATCTGTGCGCAATTTGAGCCTCCGTAAGTACATTTTTTTTCGTATACAACGGCCGTATCCTCTGGAAAACATCTCCAAAACTTCATATTTTTGCTCCTCACGAACACAAATACACACATATCATTGCACAACCATAGCACACGCAAAGAGGTACACACATATCCTAACACAGGCATAACACTAGCACACAAAGATACACATGTATCCTACCACAGGCATAGCACACGCACACAAAGATACTCACATATCCAAGCAAAGGCATAACACACGCACACAGAGATACACACCTATCCTAGCACAGGCATAACACTAGCACAGAGATACACACCTATCCTAGCACAGGCATAACACTAGCACAAAGATACACACATATCCTATCACAGGCATAACAATGGTATAGAGATACACATATATCCTACCACAGGCATAGCACACGCACGGAGAGGTACACGCGTATCCTAGCATAGGAATAACACAACAGGCACACACATATACACACATATTCCAGCCTATGCTATATTATCCCGTACCTGTAACTGTGTGTCAGCTCAACTCGGTTTGTCAGCTCCGCTTAGTTTAGCTTGTTAGCTTATATCAGCTTAGCGTGTCACCTTTGCTCCTGTCAGCGTGTCAACTAAGCTCAACTTAGCTCAACTTAGCTCAACTCAACTAAGCTCTGCTCAACTCGACTCAGCTTTGCCCAACTTTGCTGTTTGCTTTGCTTTGCTTCTCAGTTGAGCTCAGCATGTCAGCTTATGTGTGTTGAGCTATACTACGATTCGTTTTTCAGGATGGCCACTCAAAACATGGACGTGCGCTACTCGGAGACCAACAAGCAAGCATCACCTTCCCAAAAAGAAAAAAAAAAATGCGGATAATAAGACAAAAAAAATCAGCACGAGCAATAGAAGAAAAGGGAAAGAAAACTCTAGAAGCCAGATGGTCATCGGCCCAAGCTTGAAAGACTGGGCCGTCGAGTATGAAATAAATGAGAACTCGTGCACGAAGTCACAAGCTGTGGTAAGTACTTATTTATCCTTTGTTGTTTTTTGCGCATAAGTTCTTTTCAACTGCTACTCACTGTGGCACTATCGCATGTGCAGACAGAGGTGCCAAACACCTTCAGCAAGGAGTATTCAAGAATTTTACCCAAGTTAAAAGATGGAATATGAAACAATCGCGTTTGAAGCTTGCGCAACCAACCAAGTGGCCTGCAACTTTGACAAAAATACCCCAACACCAAAACGCTATAGGAGTGGGAAGTATAGATGAGAAAGAAGAAGATTATAATAGCCAGTGATACCATCTTAGTGGAGACCGTGTGAACATATGCAAATGAAGTAGCTTGTGTACTCAAAGGTGTATATATTTTTGTGGATTTGTTGATTATTTCTTTTTGAATTTGCCTCCTGCTTTCTGGCCTTGTGAAAGTCTACCTTTTTTTAATGTGCGGTTCATGGTACTTGCCTTGAATGCTTGAACCGACCCTTGGACTTATCATGAGTGTCCCCCCATCGATTCAGGATCGTTCCAGTACTTGGAGCGTTCCAGGATCGTTCCATGTACCTGGAGCGTTCCAAGATCGTTCCCGTACCTGGAGCGTTCCAGGATCGTTCCCGTACCTGGAGCGTTCCAGGATCGTTCCCGTACCTGGAGCGTTCCAAGATCGTTCCCGTACCTGGAGCGTTCCAGGATCGTTCCCGTAAGAAACTTCCCTCCCGGGATCGATCCCGTTCCGGATCACGAAAAGAACGATCCCGGATCGCCTCGCCATTTTCCAGATGAAGGCTCGAGACATAACGGTAAGGGCGAAGGTGGAGGTGTCCGGAATCTGCACGACATGTGACGATCTGGGAGCAGAGAAGGCTCAGCTTCTTGGACAACAGGGTCGCGATCCTGAACGCTGGGACGCCTATACTACTCGTTTCGCGCGACACGACTACATTCACAGGTTGCAACGCACGTGTTATGACCTCAGGCGGAAGGAGGGTTCTGACCCTGACGGTCGGATCGACTCCATAGCGGCGGACGGCGCGGCAAATCAGAACACGGTTGTTCCGCATGCCCCGCATCAAGTTAAGGGCATCAGCGAGAAGAAACAGCATTTCTTTAACCTATACCTGCAGCTCACGATACTTCATGGCTCGTTGCTTCTATTTTCCGATGGGCTCCCTTGGAGCGGGGCTAAGGGTGCAAACATGCTGCTCACGACACTGTGGAACTTGTTGCACTACACCGCACAAGGTCGCGCAGGCAAGCGCTACTTCCGGAAGGAGCTTCATTTGCAGCTGGATGGTGGCTCAAAAAACTGGAACAAGTACACGTTCGCGTTTTGTGCGGTGTTGGTGCACTACAATATTTACAACGTGGTGGTCTTCCACCGTCTGATGGTCGCGCACACCCATAACGACTGCGACGGTTGGTTTGGACTCATCAAGATGTTCATATTTGGGAAAGACGCGCGCAAATCTGGAGTGTGGCTGTTGACCCTGGAATCGTGGATTGGCTGGTTACGAAGCTGGCCGGTGAAGAAGTTCACCAAAATCACGGACGTACAAGGCCAACAGTTGGACTTCAAGGCTTGGCTGGAGCCGCACATAAACCCAAAGTTTGAAGGCTATTCTGGGAAAGTCAGGCGTACACACCTGATGCACTTCGAGAAGGACGTGGATGGTGTTACACGCCTGAAGTACAAGTTTGGAGAACAATACCCAAACCACATGCCTGCCGGAGTGGATGAGGATCTCCGTAAGGGCCTGGAGGTAATGAAAAGTTACCCAGCTTTCGACAGCAGCCCCACGTTAGAAGGGGTGAAGCCGCTAGACCCGAAGGAAGAGAGGGAAACTCGCACTGCTTTCAGTCGCATGTGCGACTACATCCACTACCGTATTCCAAGTGACACGCTGGACACGTTGCTGGCGTACTTTCCCTTGCCCAAGACCGCCGAGGACTACGATGCCTGGGCTGGACCGACGCCGACCCCACAGGCTCCTGTGGATTTGAAGGAGCTTTACGAGAACGCCTGGCACAAGAAGCCAGTGCAGGAGGAGGTGCCAGAACGGACGATGCCCGAACAGTTCGAAGTGTTATCCGATGGTCGCAACGTGTTAAGCAAGGACCTTCCGCGGAAACCTCCACAAGAGATCGTGCGCAAGTGCGTGGAGAAAGCGAGGGACGTCGAGTCCGTCGATTTCTGGTTCGTCCCGTTGGTCTGTTGCGAGCACCTCGGTTTCATTGTTAGGTCTTGCAAGTATTATGCCTACCTGAGTCTTACCTGTGTGTCTTACGCGTCGGCTACCATTGCAGGTACACGGTGGCCGAGTGTAAAGCAGCGTTGCACCACCTGGGAGTTGAACTTCCTGAACGCCCACTCAAGGAGCCGTTGGCGAAGGCCTTATTTGAAGCGACGGATGTCGCCCGAAAGGCCCACCACGAACATCTCAGAGTCCTTCGAAAAAAAAGCCGAGCGACGACAGGTGCGGAAACCGGGGAGGAAGCGTCGCCGGGTACGGAGCAGGCCTTGCCTGCAAGAACTTCCGAAGCCGGCGGAGCTGCGCGGGCGGCGCCATCACTCGGGGCTGTAACAGCCACTACACAGGCAAGACGAGAAGGAGCTGCTGCGCGAGGCCCGCAAACCAACGAAGCTATGCCTACTCGACCACAGGCACCGGCAGCACGAGGGCCAGGCGCAGGTGGCCGAGGATGCCCTGCTCCTGCAGCGCCACAGGGAGATCAAGCACGAGCTCCAAGTGACAAGCGTGCACGCAGTTCGCCATTGGCAAAGGCGTCCCCAGGGAGCAAGTCTCCACCCGGGAAGTCTCGACAAGCGCGGGGTCGTGAAAAGGGACGAGTGCTATTCCGAGCGGCCTCTGTGATCGGTCCGACAGGCGCCCTGATAACGGACAGCTTCGCTCCTGACGACGATTGCTTTTTCGAGGATGCAAACCAGATTGCGGAGCAGGTGGAGAACGCGCATTCCCCGGAGGCGGCCACTGGACAGTTCGCAGGCGTCTCGATGGACGAGGACGACTCGGACGACCCGGACGACGACATACCGTTGGCCTACCGTAACCTTCCTACGGACTACACCATCGACATGCTGGCGAAGAGTGCGGGCAAAAGTTTCGCAGTTACCGTGGCCGCGGGCAACGACGGCTGCAGCTTTACTATCCGCTTGCCTGGGAACAACGCCGTGTCCATGCCCATGCATTTCGTGGAGGTCTTGGACGTGGATCTGAACACGAACAGAGTGAAGTGGGGGTTTTGGCTTCCATGTGCGCCTCTGCTTATGCCGAGAACGAGGAGAACAAGCAAACCTTCTCTGACTTGAACAGCTTGTTCGCGGAGAACGCCTTCCGGCGAGCCGCTCCGAAAGTGACAGGTTGGTACGACTTCGATGCGAGCGAGATCCTGACTTGCTGGGACGAACCTCCTGGCAAACCTGCTGTCGGCGGAGTTCCAGGAGGACCTGAAAAGGCAGAACTTCTGAAGGTGGCCAGGGAAAACTTGGCCTCCGAGGCGTTGGACAGGTGAAGGTAAGCAACACAGCCTCGTGCATTCCTCGTGGCACGCACACTAGATTACAATGGCCACACGGCGTGAAACTTCTTGTTTTTCATACATGTAAATATACGGTTTATTTGTGTACAGTCACGTGACATAAGTGTTAGCTACCAAGCATACGTCTCCTCATTGCACGCGCTAGCATCAAATATGCGCGCCAGGGTGCAGGTTCTTAACATACGCCCGCAAACTGCGCATCTCCTTTCATCTTCCTGCAGCAGATCGCTTTCCAGCTCTGTCAGGGCACCGTGCGTGGTTTCGCTGTAGCGGCTTCTATTTCGCCAGGCCCGCCACTCCAAATCTGAATATCGGTGGTAGATCCACCCGCCCTCATACCAGTACACGAGATGCCTCACACCGAACCTTTCGCTGGATCTACGGCCGTGGACGTACATCGGCCAAAAACTCCACCAGTGATAGGTCCTGAGATTAACTGCACGTTGCCCGAAGTCCTCCCAGTCTTCTTCTGCTTGTTTCCGCGCTCGCTGCCACAAGGTGAGCACACCGAGGTGCTCACCCGCGACCTCCCCTTAGGGCCACCGAGAGGAAGCGTCCGGGAGCGGACCGCTTTTCTTTTGGGGGGGAGAGAGCGCGCCGCGAGTGGCAGATGGCAGCCACCGCGAGCGCGCCAGGCGCACCGCCATGAGGCAGCAGCTCTCGCTGTGCTGTCTCGGGCTGCGTGACGCGCCGCTGCCCCGCCAGGCACACCAGACGCATGGTGCCTGGGGGTAGCGCGCAGCGTGTGCACCGCGTCCAGGCGCATCGGGCCTCCTTGCAGAGGTTGATGCGCGTGCCTGGGAGCAGCACACCGCGCACGCATGCCCCGCCGCCGAGCGCGGAGCGCGGCACCCACACTCGGGGTGCTGATGAGGCCGGCGAGCCCCAAGCTCCGGGCGAGTGCACCCGTCTCGACGGGACGCATCGCCACGCGCGTGCAAGGAGGCCCACCCTTGCATGCGTGTCGCCACGAGGTGAGCACACCGAGGTGCTCACCCGCGACCTCCCCTTAGGGCCACTGAGAGTGAAGCGTCCGGGAGCGGACCGCTTTTCTTTTGGGGGGGAGAGAGCGCGCCGCGAGTGGCAGGTGGCAGCCACCGCGAGCGTGTCAGGCGCACCGCCATGAGGCA
>LGRX02026479.1:0-24226 GCA_001247695.2 Cymbomonas tetramitiformis | reverse complement strand
GTAAGAGTCAACCAATAAGAGAAAGCTACGTTAAGAAACCAGCCAGCTTTTTTTTTTGGGGGGGGGTCACAAGTTTAGGAGAAAAGCTGGCTGGTTTTAAAAGTTAAGAGATTGGCAAAAATAAGAAATATGGAGGCTGGCTAGACCCCAGGACATTTTCTTAAAATATAGCAAAATAAGTACGGCTTTGATGCTAGAAACGTCATCTTGTGCGAGTAGACCTTCCCTAACATCACTAATAAGTTACCGCAATTGTGAACGTGTCGCGTCGTCCATCACGGTAGTGGGCGTTTTTTTCGAAGTGAGGATGTGCTGCGAATCCAATACGAGAAAAACTGATTTTTCACTCTTAAGGATGAGAAAAGCTAGCTGGCAAAATAAGCGGTTTTCTCTTATTTCGTCGGCTCTCTTAGGTACCGAAGCTGGGGGGGGTCACAAGTTTAGGAGAAAAGCTGGCTGACCCCGAAATCTCTGTTTTCTTATTGGTGCACTCTTACTGTAGTGCACAACGCACATAGCCCTGCAAAGAGTCCCTCTCAGAAACGTCCTTCAGGATATGAAATGCGTTGGAGGCCATGATGCCATTCTTTAAATACGCAGCGCACCACCACTCATAGGCGATTGAAGTGGCATGATCATCTCCTGCCAAGATAGAGGGCAGGAGATCCCATATCGATCTGTAGTCTGGCTGAGAGTCTTTGAGAGCCTGCTTCTGTTCTGCGCTAAGGCCCTGGAAAGGTGCTGATCTCATCTGCCTACGTATCTTCGACTCATGGGCTCGCTGCACCCTCCCCACAAGCTCCACAAAACGCCTGATGAATGCTGCTCTTGCCACCAGTGTAGCTGAGTTTTGAGCCAATCTTTTCAAGGCCATCAGTGTCTCTGTCAGGACGATCCATATCCTCTAAGCTCTCGAGTGCGAACAGAAGGCTGTTGACTGGGGGCACTGCTGCTGATACGATCGCTGCTGCTGCTGCTGCGCTTGCTGCTGCTGGTGGTGGTGGTGTTGGGGGACTGGTCTCTGGTGCCGATCCCTCTGTGGTCATAAAGCTGCTGATACGCCTCTGGGTGCTCCTCTCCCGAGCCAATCGCCGTGCCTCCCGTTCTGCGGACTGGACAGCGGCGGCGCTCAGCTCTGCCTCACCCTCCGTGGTCAAGTGCTAAGCCAATATGTGACAAGTGAGGCACAAGAGGTATGCCTTCTCCACGAGTAAAGCGCGTTCACAACTAGAATGAAGACTGAATTCAGGCTGGTTTATGCCAGTGCACTGAGTGCCCCTGGATTCACACCGTTCTGAATATGAAGAAGGGTGAAACGCGTATGAACAGCATAGCAGGCGTTGGCGGTCCAGAGTCAAAGTGAACAAAGAGTCCCCAGCACAGTCCCTTACGGGGATGCGAAGTGAATGCCCAAGCTCTCCACCACCAACAAGGCTCAGACACCCAGCCACAATAAGCCAAGTCAAACTAGTGTGCTGAGCACCCTCTGGCTGCAGTGGTCACTTGTCACAGTTCAGCTGCAATATCGCAATAAGTATGTCTTGATACGCTGAATTAGTGGTGAATGCAGAATATTCGCACAGCAGGGCTGAGGCTAAGCCAGTGTGCTGAGCACCCCTGGATTCGCGAAGCCACTGCTCATCAAGAGCACAACAGTTGTCATAAGAGCTCGTTGCTAATCAAGATAACCAGGAAGAAAAGTCACCAAGCAGTGCTCAAGCTAAGCCAGTGCACAGAGTGCCCCTGGATTCGCAAAGCCACTGCTCATCAAGAAGGACCATACGTGTCATGAAAGTGTTCCTTCGCAGATAGTTGACAGTGGTAGAAGCTGCACAGCAGGGCTTAAGCTAGGCCAGTGTGCTGAGCACCCCCGGATTAGCTAAGTCACTGCTCATCAAGAAGGTGAAAGGTATCATACGTGCCTCACCACAGGTCTAAAGTCGCCAAGAGCTGTAAGAGAAAAGAAGAAAGGCTGAACGCTAATCCACCAATATTTCCAACGTAATCAACGGTGTTTAAGCTGAGCCAGTGTACTGAGTACCCCTGGATTCACTAGACACCGTTGCCAGAGCAGTCTTTGATGTGTACATAATACAAAGAGTTAACCCGCTCGCTGCCTTCCAGGCTGATGCCGCTGCTAATTACCTTCTAGTGACACACCCGCTTAGAGATAGGCCAGTACACCATGGGTGTCCCTGGATTCACTGTCAGGCAAGGTGGCCAAGCTAGAGGAACCACAGGATAAGAAACCACTCATTAGGATAGTAATTGACTGCTGATTCGCTGTCGCCGCCACTGTCCAGGCTGATGCCGCTGCTGATTACCTTCTAGTGACACACCCGCTTAGAGATAGGCCAGTACACCATGGGTGTCCCTGGATTCACTGTCAGACAAGGTGGCCAAGCTAGAGGAACCACAGGATAAGAAACCACTCATTAGGATAGTAATTAACTGCCGATTCGCTGTCGCCGCCGCCGTGAGTCTTTCCGTGTGTAAGCACCGCCAAATGTCAAAGGAAAAAGGGTCCGCCAGTACACCGAGGGTGTCCCTGGAGTCGCCTGTCTCCCGAATCCGCTGTTCTTGACTGCTGTCGACTTGTCGCCAAAGAGCCTCTTACTTCTGAATTCGTACCGAAATAAAAAGCCGCTCCGCGCAGGACATTATTGTTTTGTAAAAAGATAAAAACAGCAGTATAATATATTCATCAAAAGAGTAACAAAATCACCAAAAGTACGAATTATTGTACAAAACTGTGAGCAGGGCTGTCTTAGCAGTCTAGCACTTGGCACGCGAACAGCCACCTAGCACTTGCGAAGGCAAAACAATAATGAGTCCACTAGTCCTGACCTGCGGTCCGGGCCTACTTATTCTCAAGTCAATGTCACATCTGCAAAAACTGTAACAGGCTTCCGCCCTGAAATCGTCATCTACCAATAGAATGTCACTATTCTATGCCAGCTTTAATGATGTTACCGTTCCCCATCTTCTGACTGACACGTCAGTGGCAACATTGTAACTGTCATATCTTCTTATCACTTCACGGTCATCTCACAGTGACCATATCTTCTTCACCAAGTCTGCTACTCTCGAGCAGTCATCACGCGCGAGGTCTGTCATACTCGTCATAACTGTCACGCCTGTCACCAGCTGGACAAACCCGGCTTCAGTACCACGAGAAGCAGGCGTTTGTTACAAAACCCTAGCGGAAACGCGGACACGGTTGACATCCGCGTTTCCGCGAGAGGTGTCAGTTCGCTGTCAGATGCTCATAATGTTTCCAGTATGCATATGCAATGCGTGTGATATGTTCATCCTGTTTAGTATGCTTCCTTGCTAGGCATGCGTCGAGCCGCTGACTCGACGCATGCCCAATCACCCCCTCTAACGCGCCGCGTCCAGACTCCTAAAATCTGAACGGATGCTGCGTGCGCAAGGAACATGTTCTTCCTAAGACACTGAAGAATTACTATGCGAACTTGTATTGTGTTTGGCATACAATTGTATACCGAACACAACACTCGCTGCACTATCTAGCTTGTTCACGGTCCGTCTACAGATTATCGCATATTAATTTCATTTGCCTACGGGCAGATGACCATTAAAATCATTTGCCTACGCGCAGACTACCATTAAAATCATTTGCCTACGCGTATTCCACCATATATGGCATTTGCCTACGCGCATTGCACATTAAACCCTATAATGATAATGATCGTTTGACACGGTGGAAATACCGTAGATGTTTTACCAAATGGAACCTGTCGACCCTCACTTGTGAGGATAGGCGAATAAACATCCGTGGCCGACTTTACAACATTCATTGTCGAATAAACATATTGGTGATATGCAGGAAATCTATAGTGGCTCGATGCAAATATTAACAACATATGTGGTAGCAAACGACGGCGGTGACACAAAAACTACCTGATAATTCTTTATACTTACAAAGTTCAAACTACTGTTCGTGATATATTTACATCAGGCCACCGATAGCACAAAGTAAGAATTTCTCGAGAGGACTTCAAACAATATTTTATATGATGGGACCTTCGCTCCAAAAACCTCCTTTCAGAAGGCGAAAACTAGCATTTCGAAAAAGAGTTGAAAGCATCAAGTACTTTCCTCGTCGAGCAAGAGATCGTCATCAAAGAACTCGCCTTGTTTTACGAAACGGCCTTTGACCCGTGGTCTGCGCTCTGCATTCAGTTTTCGAACCTGAGGACAGACAGACCACATCTGTCAGTCAAGTGCATTCCACTCACTGCTGCAAAATGTTTGGCGATTTGATACACTAATATGAAAGTACACATACACAAGCGCGCGCGCACCAAGCACTAGTAACATGAAGCAGAACAAGGAAAATGTAAGGGATTGTTGTCGCTTAGGTCACTTAAGCAATACAAGGCAGATATCACAGGAAGAACATGACAGAGGAAGGAGAATCACACCGTATATCGAATCGTCTTCGAAAATCGACGGGTTCTACGTTTTTCTTTGTATCGTTCTAGGCGAGCCACCCTGCTCAATTCATTAGCTTCTGTCGAAGGAGCATCCTGGTCGTCTGGGTTTTCTGAGCTGTTTGTGTCTTGTGCTGGGGCTGGTGCCCCGGTCGGCACTGTCGGCGGTGGAGGAGCACTTCTGCACATACGTTCTCGCGGCATCCCGGGGTAAGGCCCACACACTGGAGCGTGCGGCGGCATCCCAGGATATGGCGGCATCCCAGGATATGGCGGCATCCCAGGGTGAGGTGGCATATCCATCATCAAATGAGGGTGATATGCAGACATCGGATGAGGGAACCAGCCGGCGCCTGGATGATACTGTTCACACCGGCAGGGACACACACACACACAAACCAGAGTTATTCCAACTATCCACCGCAGGGTAACAGATTGAAATCGGTCTGCACTTCATTTTGGGGGCGTTACTGGGAAACTGTCGTTGCGCGGCGGTCGGCCTCAACAAAGGCTGCATAAAAGTTAAAAGCGATCTCGGCAACCTGTAGGTCTAGAGAGCGCGGGCTGGAGTACATCGCATAGCTACGGGATAATGGGGAGCTAACAACTAGTTTAGTTACGCGTAGAACGATCTACTGAGGCTTCAAGCCGTTGGTAGGTGAAAAAGGTAGCGCACTGACCTCTTGACACTTATACAAAGAAGCGCGGTCCCTGAAAGCGACACCTCGGTCTTTCCAAGAGGAAATCAAGTCCTCATAATCCAACTGGAGGCGAGGAGATGCGTCTTCTTGGGTGTGTTCACTTCTAGCACTCCTGGAGCCCGTGATGTCTTGGTCTCCATGTATAGTGTACTTCGGCTCGAAGCGCCAAAAGTCTCTTGGCTCCTGCGTATGGGATACACGTTGGTGTAATCTAGACAGGGCCGGAGGGACCTAGCTGAAAACTTTGATATGGACTTCTAGAAAACATACCGGTTGGTGACACGGATATCGCCGCATACTATAATCTCTCATGTAATCCTTCGAGTCAAAGTCACTGGTAGCAAGAGAGTCATCGTAGTCTACTCTCGACGACTCCATAGAGGTGTGTTCTGCATCGTCGCAAGTCTCAACATGAGGAACCACTGCATCGAGTTCCGAGCTGTTCGCCTCGCTGTGAAAGTCAAATTCATCTTCTATCTCTTTAAGCATGCCGCCGTGGTTAGGATCATCATAGAGACAGTCCAGAATATGTTTAGCGTTCCTGACAGGCCAGCGCGCAGTACTCAAGTCAGAGATAATGCGGGCGAAAAATTCACTTTAAAGCTATAAAATAGCAGAAGATACTTCAGTAGCTGAATAGGAGAGCCGACGCCTGTGCGGTGGTTCCGCCAGACGCCTTAGAGGATGCAAAAACAAACGGCACAAATACAACTAGCATTCTATCACGTAAGCACACAGCTCAAGGGAAACCTAGACTACTAACTGTTATACGCTTGACGGGATTATTTAGTTTGGTTTCGGGGAGTTACTTGTTCATCCTGCTTTATGCCAAACGCACGCACGAATGCTGGAAGGATATGTTTTGTTTGGAAGGAATGCAAGGCTATCCTTCCACTCTGGTACCACCTTGAAAGTGAGCACTATGCAAATGAGGATACCCTTAAAATTTCCCTGGGAATATCAACTGGCAGTCACGAATTCTTTCGTTGAACTGAAAGGGATATTAGTATTGGCTTATTCCAGAGAAGGGCTTTTCACTACTTTTCCAACTTTCGAGGAGATCAAATTGTTGAAATTGTAGCGGATGTGTACAGTTTTAAAATATAAGTATATATCCTTAATCCTATATGAATACCGGATTAACGGTACAGTTATACGTATTCGGTATTGCCTATTGGTGCCCCAAGCCCCCAACTGACGAGTAGCGATGTTTATATGAAGCACCAGATTTGGATATAGCCAATAGCGAATAGGATCCAGGGAGAATCTATACACTTGACCTCCATCGGATGAGGCGTCCCTCGCCCCATCAGCCATCACTCGGACCCGAATTCACATATTGAGCACTGTCGACTGTGCGTCTCTCTATGCCCACATTTGAGAAAACCATAGATATTCAGACACATCATGATGGAGGACCCCCTGCGACTAAAATGCGGGCAGGTCACTACGGTGTAGGAAATTGATCACACTGGTATGACTTGTCACACAAATGGCGTTTAATACACTCGCAGTCGAATCGATTTCGAGCACCAGAGTGATTTCTGCCGTTTCCGAGATCGGATAAAACATATTAGAGTAGTATTAGAGTAGACATATATCTACACGTGTATAAAACTCAAGGCTGATATTAAATTGAATCTCGCAAGGTGTCCAAAACGTCAGAAAAATCGTTTGCTGCGTTGGCTCGCCTAGTCACGCCGGAACACAGTTTCCGCGGCCAAAAATGTAACCGGGCAATCGAAATTCATGGCGCTAGTAGCATTTCAACTCTGACAAATATAACGGTATCCGATTTTCATGGCTGCTGTTATCTGAAGTGACACGGTGTATTTTCATATTTATCTATATCTTCCTACCGTAGCTATTCCCTCGAAAGTCTATTCGTCTATTAATTATTATTATTATTATTATATAGGGTACTAGGCTTGGTCGATCTCAATTTAGAATTTTGAGATCTCCGCTAGGCCTGTGTCCACAACAGGAGAACTTTTTGAAATAACATATGGTGTTGAACCCCCCCCCAGATTGGACTTGGCGGCGGCGCGGAAGGTGGGGGATTGAGGCTTCAAGGCGCAAGTGGAGGGGGGACTTGGGACTTGGCGACCACGAGCAAGGTTCCCCACCTACCTAGCCCCCCCACCCTGACCGTCAGCGAACTCTACCTCCCCTCCCCCCCGACCCGGCCGATGAGGCGATGTGACACCTTGACCTTCGAACTTGACACCTTGCGACCTCGAAATGTGGTCCTATTTCTCGGATCGGTCCCATTGCGATCGGTTGATCGATTATTTCGGGGGACCGTTTGTACGTGGAGGTGTCACGACTGTACTAACCGCTTTCAGACGCTCATGCACGTTCCTATGCAGTATGCTTCGTTTTGTGCGCAGCGGTCTTCCCCGGCAAATATTCGCTTGTAGAACTCTGCGTCAGCATGTCAAGTATCATGCAGGCATTTATGGGATCGGCGACGAAGCCTGCCAAAGTTGCGGTGTAGGAACGTGAACACCCATTCCGCGGTGTGAACATGCCAAATGACAAGGTTCGTGAAAGCGGAGATATATATCGTAATAGGTATTGCTGGATGTGACACACCGTGTGTCACTTCCTGTTATCTGTACTAGTACTCCGTACAGTACGGGTGTCACAGGTTTAGGGTTTCCGGCATAAACGAGCCGAGACTATCTTATGTTTATTCACACTTATGCAAACACCGAAAGTGAAAGCATTCTGACTGTATCCCAAAATATACCCGTAGTTTTATATCTCACAGGTTATGGTGCGCCAGGCACCTTCCACTACTTTTGGTAGCATGATTGGCTAAACGCCTCCGCTTGGTGGGGCGTTGGGGGTCCCATTTGATGGTTGCGCTATGAGGACTCGCGGTTGAGGCACACGTCGTTACGGAGTGATTGCGTTTATCGCTGCAGCGTACCCTACGTAATTTTTTGGATGTCCACGGGATTTTCGTTTTGACTGGACCTGATCAATCTTTGTCGCGGACTTCTTGCGCAACGTGTTCTTTGACTTCCGCATTTCTACAATTGGGATTTCGCAGTTACGGACGTTTTGACTGCTTTTGCCATCACCATTACCGCGAGTTCCTCCTCTCCGCGCCATCGCCACCTTACCCCGACGTACCCACCTATAGGATTTTTTATCATGAGTATTTCTTCGCAAGCTACGCCTCCCATGGGGGCTCACAACCGGATTCGGCTCGACACAATTTTTTCCCGGGACGTTGGGATGCGCTATCGGCCGACACCTGCATCTCCAGCGGCTAATTTGACGGCCCCTGAGCGGACACGTGCTGTGGCCGTTCAAAATTCATCATGGGACGTGGATTTAATCAAAAGGACATCTCGGGACGCTCTTGGCTCCAAGGAGGCGTCGTTCCGAGGTGACGAATCGGACCGCAATGTTTTGTGGACGTCGTTGGTGACATCTTTGCAGTCGGCATTTGAACTGAAGGACACCGCCAACGACACCCTCTTCGACTTGGCGGACGCCACCAAGGAGGTCAACAACGTCTACAACGCCATCCTCTTCACGACGTTGACATCTTTGACGAGGCCTCACTCACCCGCAAGACGTTGGGTGGACGCTTCTGGACGTGCTTCACCGCGAGATGGGAAGCGAGCTTTGCTTGAGGTCACGAAGAGACTGCTTCCTCGAGTTCTCCGACCCCTTGGGAACTACGAGGAGTTGTGTGCCATCTACTTCGACTCCAAGCTCGACCCCGATCCGTTGATCCAAGACTTCGACGCCTGCCTAACGGCTATCCGCAACTCGCCCTCTGGTCCGCTCGACGACATGATGGCCAAGAAGCAGCTGCTGGCGTCCCTCGACCCCATCATGTACGACAAGGTCACCACGCCGCTTCGACTCGACGTGGAATTGGCCAAGGTCGACCTCGAGGACATCTACGCCCACATCCTCGAGATTTGGGAGAGCGAGAACGGTGTTGGCCGAGCGAAGCAGCCTAAGAAGCCGTCACCTCCGACTTCCCCGACTATGCTTTACTCTGGTGGGATTGACGTGAAGAGCCTCATCATGGAGTTCGAGAAGCAATTGGAGGCCGCCACCTCTACCCTCGTGACGCTAAAGGACTCAATCGCGAAGAACGACGAGCCTCTCTCTGGATTCGCTGACTCTCACCGCCACCGCCAACAGCCTGACGGTAAGCGGGGTGTCTCCTTTCCGCCCTCACGTTGGCGGGATGAACGCAACAGGAGGGACGATGGGAAGTTTCATGGACGGAGCAATCGTGTTGGGGGCTATGGCGCGAGGAAGAGCTTCCGCTTCGCCGCGAGCCCGCTCAAGACCGACGGGAATTGGAGTCAGCAACACTACAAAAAGAACTCCGCCCACAACATCTCGTTCCACGTAGCCTCCTCCGCCTTCGTCCCTGAGTGCGCGCGTTGTCCTCCTGGACACTACCACGACACCGCGAGTTGCCCCACGGACGACATGGCATGCGCGGAGTGCGACTTGGTGGCTGCCGACGAGAACGACGAGATCGTCTCCGCGTTCCAGACCGCCTTCGACGCTCAGGACGACGCCACCTTCGCTCGACTTTGTGGGCAGCATGATCAGCCTGTTGTTCGTCACGACGAAGAGCCCTTCACCTTCGCGGACGACATCAACATTGGCCTTCGGGCACAGTACGCAGGCTTAAAGCCTTCTCCGCCCTCTCTCCTTGCTGCCCGCGTGCACGAGGCGCGCGCAGCTCTCCGTGAGCTGAAGCAGGTGGCCGGTGGTGCTGAGCCGCCTCCGCAGCATTTTCCCATGGTTCATTTCGGCACGGACACGCCCGCCGTGATCGACAAAAGCATCGCGGAGCCGGAACCGCATGTGACAACCGAGAGCGACGAGAGCGCGCTAATCTTCCCGAAGCAGTTCGTCGACGACGAGCCCCCCTTCGAGCAGTCCTTTATGGACGGCATGTCTGTAAAATTGGGCTTCTTCGAGCCCGAGCCGCAGGTTTCGATTCAATCCTTCACACCCCTGCCTCCGTACATTTCTTCCACGCATGATTCGGCCAGCGTCGCTGACTCCGAGTCTGGCGATGAGGAATTGCATGTGGACGCACCGCCGCCCGCTCCACGGGTTGGTGGTGTACGAACACCGTCAATTGGCAGTCTCCTCACGGCAGCAACACTGCCGGCTCTGTTCATGTGTGTGAGCATGGCTTTGCTCGACACCGTCGCCGCCTCCGCGCTTTGTGGCGCGGAGATTGCTCCGCGGGCGGTGGTGTCCGGGCAGTACTTCAGTTATCAGAATTGCGCAATGGACTTCTTCCGTGACTCCGTCTTTCTGGACTCTGGACCCGCTGACCCCGACGACAACTTCAATCTGGACTCTGGTTCTTTGGACTTTGACACTTTTGACATCTTCAATCTGGACTTTGAGATTGACAACGGCAACTTCTACAGTGAACTCTACTTTGTGGACCACTTTCAAAGTGGCTAGAGTTCTGTGACTGCTAGTAGCCCTGCTAGATCAGCTTCAAGGCCAAGATGCCTCCCTGTGTGCACGGCTAGCTAGAGATTTGGGACCGCCCTGGCCAAGAGCACAGGCCCCCTCTAGAATTGTTTCCACCGCTTGAGATGGTGTGTTTTCTAACCGCAACAACCCTGCTCCACCCTAACTCTTCCTCCGTAATAGTCCAGGGTGGTGTGCTGGATGTGACACACCGTGTGTCACTTCCTGTTATCTGTACTAGTACTCCGTACAGTACGGGTGTCACAGGTTTAGGGTTTCCGGCATAAAGCCGAGACTATCTTATGTTTATGCACACTTATGCAAACACCGAAAGTGAAAGCATTCTGATTGTATCCCAAAATATACCCGTAGTTTTATATCTCACAGGTATATATATCACTGCAGAGACGGAAACTGGACTACGTTCGGGCTTCGGATAGAGGACTAAGATGAGATAAAACACATAAGTTTCGGGGTTTTAGTCTATCGCGTGTCACAAACCACGGCTTATCGTGTACCTCAGCCGGGTTGTGACACTTGCTGTAGCAGTCTCTGTGACGAACGTATGACACGCGCAGTACGATACGCGCGAGGAGTTATGACAGTGACGAGATACGGAAATACGGATGGGTGTTACACTTGTTTGGAGATAGCGAGAATAAGTAGGGCGGCGGAGTGGGGTGAGCCAGACGCTCATTTTTGTTTTGCCTTCGTAACAGTGATTCCGAGAATAGCCAGGACTCGCTTAAGACCGCGAAAACAGCAGTGTTATGAGATAATTTGTAAAGATACAGTATTCTTTTGCTTGTAAAGATATACATTTGTGGACTTGTCCTTGTGCGACTGCGTCAGAACTGTAATTAACAGTCTTTTTCAAAACAAAAATGTGCCTTATTACAGACATGTCGTCTGTAATGCTGAGAGTTCAACAGCAGTCCTGAAGAACGAGACCTCTGAATGGTGATGCCAGGGACAGATTTATCCGTACTGGTAAGCCTTGGAAGAGGTTGAGTGAAGCAGGCTGTTGCGACACTCGAAGTTCACCAGTCTTGCGAAGTACAGCGACAGCGGTCACAGCAGAACCAGTTGCTAATTTTGCGAACATGATTGCAGCGTTGAGAATTATGTACTGGGCTATTTCGGGAAGTGACATCCTGCTGGAGCAAAGCACCAGACGGTAAAGCCAGGGACGGATTCATCCGTACTGGTACGCCTGAAGGCGTGGAGCGAAACAGGACTGTCAGTGGGCACCATCACGACAGCATTCTTTGTGGTCACTTGACTCATGCTGGCGTTCTGCTGACTTACTGCGTGGACCAGAGACACTAAGGGCAGAGGCAACCTTGCTGGACATCTGGGAGAGCCAATATAAGACCGGGTCACAGATGGAACCTTGCTCACCAGTCGTGGACGAGATTATCCTGGCAGTGATTGCTACTTAGAGCAAAGCACTGAAAGGTGAGGCCAGGGACGGATTCATCCGTACTGGTAAGCTGGGAAGTGTGGAGTGAAAAGAGCCTTCACACCAGTATCTCTTCTCCACCAGAAAGGTAGCAACGGAATCCAAGACTGACCGTCAGGATCAGCAAAGGGCAGAGAGGCGTGCCCAGAGAGCGATACGAGTGAGCCAGCACTTCACAGAGCTGGAAGGAGAGGAAGGGGCTGCCGGTGGCCAGCCTGAGGCCCAAGCACTAGTACAGCCTGAGGCACAAGCACCAGCACAACTGCAAGCCCAGGCCCAGGAGCCGTTAATAATCTTTGAAGAAGACATGGAGTACACTGACTACGCTCGTGTCAACCTTGGTACGCTGCCCAACTACACGGGCACCAAGGAAGAAGATCGGCCCAAGTTCCTGAGGGAGTTCGCCGACATGTGCGAGAATTTCGTACGGCAGCACAACGCCAACGTCAGGAAGAGGCTCAGGTCCGGGGCTGGCACTCTCACCGAAGCTCAGATGAAGACCCTGAGAGAGACTCCCCCTGACTTTGAATATCTGTGGGACATCGTCCCTGCGTGTCTGGCTGGAGAGAACTCACAAGCTCTCAGCTGGTGGCGCGAGAACTATGAAAGAGGGGGGGTAGTGGCCTCCAACATGGACCGAGTCCTGAAGGACACTAGCGAGCATGGCCCACTCGAGGGTACCATCCCATGCGCTAGGCCCCCTTTCAATGAGATGAACACTGGCACCACGTGGGTGATAGCGAGGCCGGTGACGGACCAAGACACCCAAGGGGAGGTTTCCGACGAATATCTGACTGATGGAACCTCCCTGAAAGGCTTGACGGGACGTGATGGCACCCGTGATACCCAGTACTTCTACGCGCTCAGGGGCTTCATCGCTGCCCTTGACAAGAAGTTCATGATGAAAGGGACTCAAGAGAAAGTGGATCTGTTGACACAGAAGCCACAGGAGGTGGGGCAGGATGGGCTGACCTACATGAAGATGTGCCAACGCAGGGAAATGCAGCTCAACACTGGGAAGGTGTTGAGCGATGAAGAGCTGCGTACCTTCATCGAGGACTGCGTGGACAACCTGCGCATCAAGGTCTTCCAGACGCGGGTGAAGGAGCAACTGAGGGCACAGTTCCCGCCACCCAATCGGGTGACCTGGAAGGACCTGGAGGCCATCGTCGAGGTTCAAGACAAGCTCAAGGGCGATGCAGAGTCTTGGATCCTCACCTTCCTCCAGGAGATCACCAGACGATGTGGCTGCCAGTACTCCACCTGGGAGGCGCGACAGCATGGCCTTGACCTCAAGGCCATAAAGAACTCGATCAAGAAGATTGAGTCCTCTGAGGTGGCGCAGTCAGGCGAACCGGAGAACAGCAAGAAGGTAGATACATCACCTTCTAAGAAGATGAAGAAGGAGGTGAATGTGGCCGAAAGAGCTAAGAAGGCCTCCTACAACAAGACGCCACCGCCAGCAGAGGGCGTGCGTACGAACGACAAGCCCAAGTGCTTGCGCTGCTTTGGAGGGGGCTGGCATGAGTCCGATCCCGAGCAGTGCAGGAGTGGTTACAAACACGTCAAGATGCCTGCTGGATTCCACGAAAGCAGGCTTGGTTCCAGCAAGTGGTGGGACGCGGAGAACGCCGCTCTGCGCATGTATAATCTGAAGAACCGCTTCAAGAACTCTGACTGGGGCATCCTGGTGACGGACTGGCAGCAGCTGTCCAACGACGAGAAGGACAAGTACAGAGCCAAACAGTCACCGGAGGACAAGCAGAAGAGCACCACTGGCAATCCCGAGGCGTTGAAAGCAGAGTACCAGGGCATGGTGGCTGCTAGGAAGACTGCCAGTCGTGCGGGCAGCGTGAAGTCGCAGGTGCTGTCCGAGGATGAGGGCTCCGACGAGGAACCAGTCGCAGCGCACGTCGCGGAGAGGGAGACTCACACCGTCGATGCACGCGCGCACCACCATGGCAGCGCAGGGGTAGGAGTGTCGTCTGGCCCTCCAACCGAGTTACTCACAGCCATGGCCGAGGAGATGGGCGAAGAGGAGCTCTCGAGCGCCCTCAACACCTTGGGTCTGGGGGCACTCCCCGAGACGCTGTGCAAGAGTGCGGAGTCTGAACTCACGGCGGCTCCAGCAGTAGCCCTGGGAAGTACCCAGCGCATGAGGGGCTTCCCAGTGAAGACACCCGAGGAGTACGAGGCAGACGCACAGGTGCCCATGGCGCCTGCGGCGGACGAGATGCAGAGGAAGGTGCAGCTCATGGCCTCCGTGATCAAGAGCCTGGGAGCAGCTTTCCGCAAGCTAGCTGCTGGACTCGTAGCAGAAGGTCGCATAACAGCTCCAAGGGGTGTGGAGACCTTGGTGGAACTGGCTGAGAACAACCAGCTCCCCGTGCCGACAGCCTCAGCAGCAGACTGCCAGGACATCAGCGATGAGGATGATGACGATTGCCCGGGCATGGAGTCGGGCGACGACAGTGACGAAGAAGAGGTTCCTCTGGATGAGATGCCGGAGGACATGGTGGAGCAGCCCAGGAAGGGGAGGACGACGGTGCATGTAACAGCTGCAGCGGCCACCGTCCAGGAGAGCTACGGGGTGAGAGACTTCAGCGAGAGGGGTGAGCTGCACGCAGGGACCATGGAGGCCAAGGCGTACGAGCTATTGAAGAAGAAGATGCTCAGTGGCCTTACAGAGGAACAGCTCACTGCCATGGCGCAGGTCCAGCCTGTATGCAAGCTCCTGAACGAGTCTCTGGCACAAGGGATGGCGCTGATGGCCTCTGGAGGCTTGCTTATGTTGTACAAAGCGCTTCTCCTGGACACGGGGGCCAACTGCAACATTATCCCAATCAGGACAGCCAACAGGTTGGGCTTGACCATCTTTGATGCAGAGACAGGGGCCAGGGTGGCGAGATGTGATGGCAGCCCTGCGGAATTCACGAAGTACTGCTACGTGGATGTGGTTCTCGCCGCGGGCACGCCGTACATGACTCTGCATCGGCTCCACGCCTTCGTCACCTACACCAATGACACGACGTGGGACTTCTTGGTGGGCACTGGACCCCTGAAGAACGCCCTCAAGTTGACCATCGACCTCTACAGAGGCATTGCTACTTCTGAGGCCGCGGTGTCACTGGGTATGAAGGAGAAGGTCACGTTGCCATTGATCGAGTTGACGCCGCCCGTCGATGCAAGGAGCAAGCGGAATGAAGACCCGAGAGTGTGCCTGGCGACCGAGATCTTCGACGTTGATGCCACGACAGCGCGCACTCTTGCCCCCGCTTTTGATGATTGCGAGCTACCACCACGTGAAGCAGTGTCCCTGGGCGCAAGGGGAGAAGACCGTCTGGCCCTCGCAGGGGAGAGGTGTGCGCCTGCACCTTGTGCATTCTCGCGAAACCACCCCGAGCTGATGGACAGCCTGGCGTCATGGCTAGAGGAGATGAGGCTGAGAAGGTTCAACTCGGAGGAGAAGGAGAGACTCGAGGCGCGCTGCCAGTCCATGGTGGAGGCGGGCTTCCTGAGACCCAGCTCGATGATGCAAGTCGAGCTCACTGGGCGAGTCAGCTTACACACCGAGGGCTCGACGTACGAACCTCCGCCGCCTGGTACGTCCTTGACAGACCAGATGCTGGGCATGCTACAAGCATCATCACGCAGCCAGCGGGAAGCCAATGTGGCGACCAGAGGTGAGTGGTCCAGTGCTGAAGAGCCAGATGCGAGGGGGTCCCGCACGCCAGCCAGCCTGACCACAACTCAGTCAGACCCTCGCTATCCAGACCTCACGCTGGCGCAGGAGGCCGAGAGCGAAGCTGCCTTCAAGCTGGCCAGCGTACAGCCATGGGGGGGCATGGCAGTGAACCCGTGGGACCACCAAGACAAGGAGAGCAGCTGGGCTCAGCAGCGCCTGTACATCGACCGCACGGGCTATGCTCGTCTGTGCACACTCTGCGAAGAGGGCGATGGAGGTGGTGTGGACGCAGGATTTGTGAGGGTCAAGTTCTCGCGTTGTGGAGAATACAAGACCATCCTGGAGACGGAGCTACTGTGGCCCGACTTTACGTTGGTGGACCAGAAGGTTGACAAGGAGACGAAGATACCCTCAGAGACCTGGACCACGAGGGCGAGCGGCAGGAAGGACAACGACCAGGTCCCACTCCCTGACTGTGGTGCCCATCGGGAGGCTGGAAGGTACACGATGGCGAGTGTTCAGGAGGTCCTCAACACCCATCAGACGTACCCAGGGGTCGTGACGGGCAAGCTCATGTGGGACAAGGTGGCGCGCCAGTTCTGCGTACTCGGCGAGCACACTCGCGCCCAATGGGATCTCATGGAGCGCATGGTACGTCACACCATGGAAGGCGTCACCATCATGAACCCCATGGGCAAGATGACTGGCGAGTTCCAGCTGCCTTTTTACTATGAGAAGGACCAGCGCTGGCAGTACCAGCATCTAAAGTATGTACAGCGAGTGGACATCGCTGACCTTCGAGCTCGTCTGAAGGTGAGGTACGACATGGAGGTGACTGGTGTGGAGGGCGTGAATGTGAAGGGGATCCCGCAGCTCACGCTGTCAGACGCAGCGGACAAGGTGGGGAAGTTCTACCCGGTGACAGATGGGGAAGGAGGCAGTGGCGAGGTGTTTAGCACGAACGCTGCCGCCGTGGAGTACCTGCATCTGGGGGACAACACGAGAGTGATGCTCGGAGCATGCAAGACAGAGGAGCAAGCACAGGACGCGCTGGACACTTATGGGGCCAGAAGAAACCCTCCAGTGCGCACATCCAAGACTCTCAGGACGTCGAAGACGGTCAGGGGGGATGAGGCAGGGCCATCTGGCTCCGCACCGCCACCATCTTCAGCACCGCTTCGTTTACGGCATCAAACCTGGCCCAACGGCGTCTTCGACCCTGCCATGTTGGAGTACCACGCTGCAGTGTTCCAGGGCACCTACGAGCCGGAGTCGCCCACTCGCAGCGAGAACACAGCTGGGGAAGCCAACTGGCTGGATCTGGGAGGGATCTCGGAGTTCATGGCGCTGCATGGACAGACGGTCTTCCTCATCCAGTACCGTTGCTTCATGGGCGAGATCGAGTTCCAGCTCGGGAAGCCCTTCGCGGAGCGAGGAAAGGGGGTGCACACGCAGCGACTCAGCAGCCAGACCCTGCACCAGTACGCTTCCTCCGCAGGAGTGGGACAAAGGGGAGAGTTTCTGCCTCTGGGTGGGCAGTCGAAAGGCTGCACGGGAGGACTCCTCGGCACCTTGCAGAAACATATGGAGCATCTGGTTGATCGCACTCAGCTCTTGGAGATCGCCAGAGGCCATTTGAGCGATGGCCCACGGCAGGGCACCCTACGGGTTTTCAAGACCCGTGCCAACGCCCGGTCCAAGGCCGTGTATTACCTCTTTGAGGACAATCGCTACTACAGTGAGCGGGGACCCAGCAGCATGGCGTTCACCTTGGAGTACCTCTCCTCAGGTACGCGCAAGTTCGACTGCTGCAGCTGGGAGACCTGGAACAAGGTGGCGGTGATGCACCGAGAACCATTGTCTGCGTTCACATCCTCGGTGGGCCCGGCGTTGCTAGCTGAGGCACGTCGGGCAGAGGTGCAGGCGCGTCTTCGAAACGACTTCATGAGGTGCCTGGACCCAATCGAGGGAGGGGATGCAGGAAGTGAGGAGGGAGATGGCAGCATCTCAGGATACTCATCCGACCTCGCGGCTGTTGAGGGTGTGAGCACTCACACGGGTCGCACCAGAACACCGTCGCCGTTGACAGAGGATGAAGACAGCGTGGAGGTCATCAGTGAAAGACTGGTTGGGCTGTCTGCCAGTTTGGCACTCATCAGAGAATATGAAGAACGACCTCGTGCTGCCCACGCAACTGCGAGGATGAGCACGCTTGGGCCAGACTGCCCGGGGCTTGATGGTCGTGATGGCGCGCGAGCCACGCCCACGCCGGCACCCTACTCGGGCCGAGTTCTCGGCGGGATATCGACCATGGGCTTGGAGTGCAACATGGCACAGAGACCTGAGCACCAGTCAATCAACGACATTCTGAGATCCCCGGCACATTCCGTCTGCACGCAGCAGACTGAAGCCGTACCTCCAGCTGCACAAGAGCAGGACTCCGTTTCGTACGTGCCATCAACCCCGAGCTCTACAGCACCCAGCAGCCCGGAGCGTTCCAGTGGCTTCGTTGCGCATGTCGACACTCGACCTTCAGGCCAACCTGCAGCGCGCCCGCAGAGTCCAACTGAGGGTGCCGCACAGCAGAGTTCACCGCGGGCTGGTCAGCGCAGGAGGAGATCTCCGAGCCCCGGGGAAGGCGCTCATCGTCAGGACGCGGCTCGCGGTCGGCATGCCGGCATGGGCGCGTCGCGTGCTCCCCAGAGACGCCAAAGTTATGATGAGATCTGGGAGGAGAGGAGAAGGGAGAGCGCACTGGGGCCTTTTCAAGGGGGCGCCGGGCCGGCTGCAGCCCGGCGCGCCCGTCACTGAGAAGCAGCCCCGGCGAAAAGCCGGGCACGCAGCCCGCCAATGATAGGCGGGCGAAGCGCACTCAGGTGTGCTTCCTGCTCATGGGGGTGTTCGTGCGCTTGCATTGGCCGCAGCTGCCTCATTTTGCAGTGATGGCAGTATGGGTGGCTATGGAGGTATTCAGATTTCTTGGTGAGGTCGTCGCCTGCTGGGCATTCCACGCTGAAGCGCCCCGCAGAGCCATGGCACGCGCATTGTGGGCTGTGCGCGCAACGCCACTCGAGCCATGGGCACATCAACAGGCGCCTCTGCGAGTGCTGTTGGAGCTGGCCAGGCACCTACTGCTGTTGACCAAGGGTGCTCTTGAGGTAGCTGGGCTCCACCACGCTCGGCGTGGGCTGTGGTACGTGCCATTGATACGGTTCTGCCTCGCCATGCTCGCCATGAACTTCACGCACATGGTCGGCACTCTGGGGTGCGTCTTGACAGTTGGCGCCCACATTGTCCACCATGGGTTGCCATGCGCCGGCTCGATTCGAGATGGTGGCACATTCGCCGCGCTGAAGACTCAGGTGGGTCGCGCGCTGGCGGTCGCCCAGCGGATCTTGGCCGCAGGGCCGGCTACGCTGGCCGCTGTTCCGCGGCGCATGCAGAAGCCGCGCTTTGCCGCTCGACTGCAGCGCCTGCAGTTCACGGCCGCTTGCTACCAGGTGGCGCGCTGTGTCTATGTGATATCAGTCTTGGCGCTGGTGGCCTACGTGTCTGCGGGAGGAGGCCTGGGCCGTATGCAAGGGGGGTGGAAGATGTTGACTTGCATACTGACCCTTCACCCTCCAGTTAAACCAGTGGGTACCAGCAGAATTTTGAAACTTTTGCTGCTGCTAGCGGTGGCTGCTTGGGTGGCTGCTGTGGCCCCTGGGGAGTTTCAGGGCGTGCTGACGATGGGATCGTGCTCGGGCTCGCCGACCAGATCTGCCAGGACCGCCTGGGAAGACCAGAGGTCTTCGCGCCAATGGGACACCGGATGGGAGGCTATGGTGGCAGAGCAGACGAGGTGCTTCCGCACACGGTGCTGGACACGTTACAGCCAGGGGGCACGACCAGGGTCACCAAGGACGAGGCCGCGTGGCTGGACACCGAGCTCAATGCCACCTTTGGAGGACATCCCGAGTTCACCGAGGAGAATTGGGAGGAGATGCGCAACGGGGTAAGGAGGTGCAGCTACTGCTTCGCCAACAAGCCGCAGGACATCAAAGGCTACCATGGGGGCGCGACACATGCGACCTTCGCCATCCCTTTCAAGGACGAGACTAAGGTAGCTTACCAACGACCGAGGAAATACAGCCCGGGAGAGCAGGAGATCATCGACCTGCACTGCAAGGAACTGCTGGAATATGGCTTCATCGAGCCGGCTTCGCAGCACTGCAGACACGCCAGCAACGTGGTGGTCGCGGGGAAGAAGGATCACGACACTGGACAGTGGACCTCGACGAGATTCTGCGTCGACCTCCGGTCTACGAACCGGTTGTCGCTGAAGGATAACACGTTACCACATCGTCCAGAAGAGCTCTACCAGCGCGTGGCCAAGGCCAAGTTCAAGACTACCCTGGACGCGACCAAGGCGTTCCACCAGATTCCCATGACCACTGAGGAGGACAGGGACAAGACAGCGTTCTGGTGGGGCAACCAGCTTTATCGCTACACATCCATGCCGTTTGGAGCAGCTGGAGCAACCGCAGCCTTCATCAGGATCATGGACTACGAGCTACGTCACCTGCAACACTGCACGGTGGCGTACGTCGATGACGTGTGCATATACTCAGACACCGCTGAGCAGCACATCAAGGATGTGGAAGCCGTGCTTCGCACTTTGGGGGATGCAGGGATACGTCTGCATTCGGGCAAGTCGACCTTCGGGTCAGCCACGGTGGACTTCTTGGGCTACCGCATCGGCTATAACACCATTGGCGCGCAGGACATCAAGTGCAAGGCCATCCAAGAGCTGCCCAAGCCCGAGGACAAAACTGGAGTACGCTCCATCCTTGGACTCATGAACTACTACAAAGGTCTGGTGGGGGAACCCATGGGACCCAACTACTCAGAGATGGCACGACCATTGAACGACTTGCTCAGAAAGGAAGTGTTGGATGTCAAGGAAGCTTGGGGGAAGGAGCAGGACCAGGCATTGCAAGCATTGAAGGATGCCCTGTGTTCGGGGAGATGTTTGAAGCCCATTGATTACAGCAAGCCTATCTTCCTCTACACAGACTGGAGCAACCATGGCATTGGCGCAGTGCTGGGGCAGAAGGACGAGAATGGCGTAGAACACATCTGTGTGGTCATCAGCCGCTCGCTGTCGAAAACCGAGAGACAGTACGCGAGCTTCCAGGGTGAGATGCTGGCAGTGGTGTGGGCCATCCGCACATTACGACAGTACCTGCACGGGATCCACTTCACGCTGATCACCGACCATTCGCCGCTCACAACACTCATGGAGAAGGGTGACCTACAAGGTCAACACCTACGCTGGGCCATCAGCCTCCAGGAGTTTGAGTTCACGGTCCAGTACCGACCAGGTCCGAAGAATGAGAACGCGGATGTGCCATCCAGGTACCCACTGCCCAGCACCGCAGACGAGACTGGTGCCCGTTTGGATCGTGAAGGGGACCGAGCCAGGGAAGCGGGGCGTGCCGAGAGGCCAACGCGCTGCTTCACAGACGTCATTTGCTTGGAAGTGACCAGGGAGCCACCACTTGGCCCCGAAGTAAGCCCAGAAGCTCAGGTGGCCAACTACTGCGAGAACATGGTCAGGGAGCAGCTGGGGACCAGTGCAGTCCATCGGCTGTTTGATGTGCACTACCAAGAAGAGCTGGAGTGTAACAAGGGGGTCATGTTTGACACTGACCACCCGGAAGTTGCCAGGTGCTCGGGCAGGTTGACTCGAGTCGCCTGGGATGCCCTCAGCCAGGTACGGCCGATCAGGGGTATGCATTCCGGAGGCTCACCAGCGATATACGGCGACGAGACCATGGAGGGTGGTAAACTCAAAGTGCCAAAGAAGATCGACACGAGAGTGATTGACAAGAACTTCTTCCGGGAAGCCAGAGAAGAGGGCGTGGTCTGCTATGAGCCGTGTGGGGGCCTGTGTGCTGGACTAGAGATGCTCTTACGCTGCGGAGTTAAGGTTAACAAGTACCTCTACCAGGACATCTCGAAGTCCAGCCAGACGGTAGCCAGGGCCAGGTGCATGGCGCTCAGTCGCCGTCATCCCGACTTGTTCCGTGCCGAGGCAGCCCACTTGGAGCAACTGCCCAGCAACATCGAAGACACCAGCCTCATTGACCTTGTACATGCAGGGGCGTTGAGTGGAGAGCAGTGGGTCATGGTGTGTGGATATCCATGCCAGGACCTATCACCAGCTGGCAAGCTGGCTGGTCTGGAGGGCAGGCACAGCAGACTGTTCTACCAGGCAGTGCGAGTCCTCTCCACGCTGCAACAGCTGCAGCCTCAGAGACCGCCAGCATATGTGCTGGAAAACGTTTCTCCGCTGTCACACAAGGAGAACTCGAAGATCAGGAAGGAGGTGTTCCCCATCATCACAGCGTGGTGGGCCAGCCGGTGTCCTTTGACGCGGCGCGCGCGGGATCATACGCGCATCGTCTACGAGCATATTGGAGCAATCTGTTCCAAAATCAGCAGTTCAATCTGGTGATGGAGCGGGTGGACAGACCACCAGACAGATACGTGCGCGATATTCTGCAGCGAGGCTGGAAGCCGCGCAGGGTCGTCACAGGAGACAGGAAGCCTCACTACACCGCCAACGTTGTAGGGGAGCCTATGAGAGTATTGCCAACCATCTTGGCGACACAAAACTCTCGTGCTTTTCGCGCGCCTCGCGCAGGCACAGTGGTGAGGAAGGGAGACGATGATGAAGCAGGGGAGACCAGAGAGGTTAACCTGGACGAGAAGGCAGTGGCCATGGGGTACAGCGCAGGTGAGCTGCGCGCGGCACATGGCATGAAAGACGAAGAATTGGCAGGAGTGCTTGGCCTTGCTATGGACCGAAGAGCAATGGAGCTATTGTATGCGGTTGCCGAGGTCAGCACGACCAAACTGCCGAAGAGTGAGGAGAGTGAGGAGGAGGAACATGGCACGCTAGTTGCCATCCCCATCGCGAAAGCCACCAAGGTGGCTGCCACCTCCGAGGGCACGGCCGAGCCGGTGCGAGCCCAACTAGCAGAGTGGATCACCAGTTCCAGCGGCTACACCCAGCAAGTCGCGCGACGCCTCAGCCATCAGGACTGGGAAGAACGACTGCAACGCATGTGCAGCCAAGGACAGAAAGGTACACAGGGGCTAGGCACCGTCGACGCTGTTCCACGCCGCAGGCAGTGGAAGATGGCCTCCATGAAGCTCGCGGGCTACGAGGCACGTCACCGGCAGGCCTTTTCAAGACCTGGAGGCAAGCCAGCAGAGACAAGCTCAGCCCCAGAATGGGCACCAGTGACAAAGGAGAAAGAGATGAGGCTGCCTAAGCTGCCCGACACTACGAGAATGGTTGCCATGCTAGCCAGCGTAACCAACCAGGAGTCATTCCGAGAAAGATACCCCGATATACACGAGGACGAGCTATGCCTCGCGTGGATCAAGACAGGAGGAAGAGTGGAGGTGCCCAAGGAGGAATATCACAGGGTAAGGAAGAGAGCAGCGCGTCACCGTTGGGACGAGCTCATGGGCGAGTTATACATGGTCACCGTCAGTGGTAAGGAGCTGCTGGTGCCCAAGCCCTGTGACAGGATTCAGTTGGTGCGTGAGTACCATGAGAGGACCGGCCATTGGGGCATCAGGCGGACACTGAACCTGTTGTGGCAACGCCATTACTGGGCAGGCATGAAACAGGATGTGCAAGCAGTGGTCACTCAGTGCCAGACTTGCCAGAGGGTGAAGACGCACTATGCACGGGAGGAGGCGAATCTCACGCCGCTGGAGATCAAGTCCTTCATGTATCGCTGGTCCCTGGATTTAGCATGGCCTACGAAACGCATCACGAGGGCTGGGAACCAACGCGTCTTGGTCATGATTGAGCACTACACGCGATTCGTCGTGTGCGTTCCAATCCCCGACAAGGAGGCCGCCACCATCGCCAACGCATTTCGCTATCATGTCCTATCCGTGTTTGGGGCGCCTGCAGAATGTTTGGTGGATGGGGGCACAGAGTTTGAAGGTGAGTTCTCTGCTCTATGCGAGCAGTGTCTCATTGACCGAAGAGTGACTTCACCGAGTTCCCCAGAGAGCAATGGCTTGACTGAACGGGTGGTACGCCCCCTCAAGTTTTGCTTCAAGAAGATGGCCCTCGACAAGGGCCTGGACTTCGAGTGGGATGAGATGCTCTGGTCACTCGTACTCAGCTACAACGCAGCTAGGCAGCAGTCCACTGGAGTGGCGCCATTCACCTTGCTGTTCGCTCAGGAAGCCACGGTGCCACCGGATCTTCGTGCTCGACCCGAGTTGGACTTTGGGAAGCAGGAGGAGAAGACACTGGCTGATGATCTGTTACAGCGAGCCGCCATCGTGAAGAGGCTCATGGTACATGCAGGGTGCAACCTGGAGATCGCTCAACACCGCGACACTTTACGGTACGAGCACA